>JAMKCH010001885.1:0-63002 GCA_023653785.1 Ophioderma brevispina
GAAAAGCAAACCTTTTTTTAGCTGCTATCTACTGATGACTTCTTGCCAAAATAAATTATATAGACCTGAGTTTCCAAAGAAATGTGCAATTTATTGGACTGCCAATGCAGTGTGTTACTTCCCAATGTAGAACCAAATATCTTCCTCACGCGAGGGCCATTGACATCTCGGAATATTACAGCATTTGACATGGTTAAATAGCTCTGAGACAAACACCCAGATCATTTCCTCTCTAGGCTCAGAGACTTGAATTTTTCTCACTCAAGAAATATTCCGTTCACTCTCAATCTCACCCACTCTTGTTCTCGCTTGATTCCGAAGGTATTATACCTCGGGCTCGGCTTAGCCGTAACAAAATTGCACCGACACTCGGAGATATTCCTGTGGGGTAGGCCCTTATCCGAGGCAGCTGTCTCCCACTGGTTCTACTTAATACTGTGTATTCAGTTGGGGGTAGGAAGGAGACCATAAACTCAAGATGGCTGCCATTTGATGTGTTATTATGTAATGCTCTGGCAGCGAATTAAAGTGGAGAAGAATATATGGTTTTTTTTTGGTTTCATTGTTTTCTTCTGCATGTTTCAGAAATGTTCAAAATATTGATGTAGAAATTGAAATCTACCATTTTTGCATGTGATTTTGCCCAATTTCTTTAAAAAACATCACTTTCTACCAAATTAGGACAAGTCTTACCAGGGTTCACACAAGGTTTTGAAATCACTGAGTCCAATTAATGCAGCTGTCAAAAGGAGGTTTGATCTATCTTCCTTGAGGATCATTTGTGATCCAATGCCATCTCTATATTACATTTTTGTGTATTAAATTCTGGGACATCATGAATCATAGCTGAATTTTAATTTGGATCTAGTGATTACATAGCTAGTGATTACATAGCAAATCTTTGCCTTGTTTTTGATCTTTGCCTTGGTTTTTGATCTTTGCATATTTAACACTGTACAGAAAACATATTGCACCATGGTGAATCTAACTTGAAGAATCTTGGCCTAAATGCTTCAATATATAAGTGAGGTCAATCTTTGTGTCACTATCATAATCATCAGCTCTGTCAGTCTCCTGCAGGATGAAGCCTCAACATGTTTCCATGGTGGATTAAGGCTTACCCTTCCATGCTGGCCCAGTGCGGGTTGGAACGGACTCCAACTAGAGTGATGAGTGCAGGTAACAGACCCAGGATGATCCCCTATTCTTTTCAAAGAGGTCTACAACTTTTTACTTGCTCAGGATGATTTCTCTGACTCACAGGACCCACAGGTTTACATGACTCTACAAACCATGAGGCACCGTTGAAGGAACCAGGGTTGAATGTTTGAGGAGGATAAGTCAAGATTCCTATTGACAGCTGCATAGACTGGACCTATTAACAGCTTGAGATACCCAAGTTTGTGGGTTTGGTATATCTTTATATACCCTCATCTTTAACCCCACTAGGAAGTTGCTAACCGTTGACCTGAATTTGGCCCGCACATCAAACAACAAAATTAGTTTTTGCACTCTAAAAGATTGTTGCAAACAATTCACATTTCCATTATTTGTTTCATTTATATCACATGCAACTCATGTGCAGGTGTAACTTTTACTTGTGTCTGAGTAGAGTCAACCGGATGCAGAGTGGTTATTTTGAGATTGTTTGTATGCATCCTCAGCCTTAAAGAGTCAATCTGATGCAAATGTAGTGTGAACCCTGGATCTTGCATACAAGACAATGCAGCCAAATTCTTAGGGCATGCCCATGTTGGGTAAAATAAGGGGATATATTGTGGTTTAGTTTTTAATAGCCTGAAGCATGGCATAATTTCTGTTAAAATAGGTATGCAGAATTCAACAGGAAATTCTTGAGGAGTCAAAAAATGACATTATATTATGATGTAGTGATATGAATGATAAACTGTGAAAGGATAAACAGATTCCTGCAGGCCATGCTGGAATTCCACCTCTTTTATAACACCATTATTAAATTAGTCAGGATTGAAAGATGCAGGACTGACAGGGTAAACCAAATTTGAAGAGCCAAAAGCGGGGAGAAAAAAGGTGGAAATTATATTGAACATGAACAGACAGAAGGGAGATGAAAACTAATCTTGCCTTCTTTGACTGATTAAAGCTGGGGTAGGCTTGGTACATCTTTTTCAGGAGGCAATAGCACCCTGTTGTGTAAATTTCTTTGCCATCTTACCTTATCCAGGTAGAGTCTGTATAGGTTATTTTTAAACACATCAGAGGTTTTTAAGAGCTTTCTCCAAAGCCAGGACGTGAGACTAGACTTGAGACTAGATTTGAATTTGTATGTCTCATGCTGAATCAAAACCAGGAGGGGCATTCAACTTCGGAAGTGATAGGGACTCGATTGGCCAGCAACTCAAAGCTAGGATGACTGGTGATACCATTCCCCTGGCTTTCAGTATATGAAGACTAAAACGACGGGGGGGGGGTCATTGGTGCTAGAGTAAAAATTTGGCCAAACTACCCATGCAAAAATATGTCCAGTATGTTACACATTTTTATAAAACACAGTATCATAGTGTATAAATGTATTCCAGCAAGCACAACATGTTTTTTACACTTTAAATAGAATAGGTAGGAACTATTGAAATTGCAGGAATCTTCACAGCTATAGGAGCTGACATAGAACCAAATTAATTCCATCATGATTTAAAACAAAATCATGAGATTCCTTAAATAGCTGCTCCCTACAAGTTTTGCCACATTTTTAGTAAACTAGGTCAGAATCTATCAAGTTTGCCAAATGGGTCTACAAGTGCCAATGCGTGCATTCAAGAAGCAGCTATTCTGATAATATCAATCCCAGATTAATGCAAAAAAGGGAGGAAAACTAGTTGCCGTGGTAACCATTATCTAATTTCAATTAGAGTTGTGAATGGTATTTATGAGAGATGGGGATGAAAATGTTTCTTTGGATTACGACCTTTGGGATTATCAGGTATGTGCAATTATCAGTTGCTTTTTAATCTTTTGATGTGACCGTCGATTCATGCATCAATCAGTTGATCCTTGCATTTTATTTACGGGTGACAATAAGATTATTTTAAAATGGAATTTGAGATTGTCTGTACAGGTATAATCATACGTAGCAGATTTGATATGATTATTTATTAGACCCAGACTTTTGGGACCCACTCATAAAAATAGATTGAGAAGTTTGTTGCTTGGGCGTACACCATTCACAGATATAGATACAAGCCAATTACCAATATGACACTGCAAAAATCTCAATTTGTTTTAAAGTTGGGGTGCTGGCTGTCCAAAAAATGTGCTGCTATTGCTTTAAAAAAGATGCAACATATGTCACTGCAACATCAAAGAGAAACATAATCCTCTTATTTCCCAAGTCTTACTTACTGTAACACATAATTATTTGTATTGCTTGATCTTTCTGTGCTTTTTAACCTGCAATATGCCCTATCAGTGATTTGATCAGATCAGAAAATTGGAACAAAATCATCAAAAAAATTTGATTTTTTTGCATTTTGTACAGTATAAGCTTCCCTAACTACCCTGCAAAAGTGATAAGCCTGAAAGCAACATAATAACAACAAATCGATTTTTTTTTTATTATTCCTGCCCATCCACTTCTAAACATGTAAATTGAATGTTAGATCTTTTTTTTTGGTCATTTTCATTTATAAAAATAAGTTATACAAACTCTACAGACTTATCCTTTACTTTTGGACTGCTGCAAATTTTGAATATTTTTGTTTTTTTTTTTTTTTTTTTTTTTTTTTTTTTTAAGTTGTTTGTTATTTATTTCATTTCTATTCGTGAATCTAATCTGTAACCAATTGTGTTTAAGAAGAATTTGCAATTGAGCAAAGCAATTCTGTATACATGACTGTGCCCTCTCTTGTAATACAATCAAAGTGATCTTTTAATACTAGATATTTTCCGTCTACAATCTACATTTTGTGCTTCAATAAATTTCCCATAAAGATAAAAAAAAAAAAAAAAAAACCTACAAATGTTGTATTGCACTTCCAAAACTTCTCGGGAGCCAAGAAGTTTTCCTAACCCATAAAGCGATATATACAAGCATTCAACAATAAAAATGACTGCTTATAGACATTTTGTGAAATGCACTCTTGTTTTGTCCCAATAGTTACCGTCATGACTCTTTCTTAATTCAGGGCAACAAAGCAAGAGGCCTGATTTATATACAATCACATATCCCTTTAACCTTTATTCCAACAGGCATTGTAATGCTGGACATACATGTATTTCATACAACATTATAGATTATATGCACCAAACATCCCTTGGGAATCAGCCCCTTTCTCTCCATAGTGCCTCGTAGGCCACATTGGGTATTGACCGCATCTAAGAGCTTGTACCTGGCACTTGCGTCACCGTTGCAACGTAACCTTTTGAAGTTGTGGGGCTCATTATCATTCTTGTATAAGAGAGGAAAAAAGTGAGGTATGGAATTAAAGCGAGAGGGGGTGGCCAAAGAGAAACAATAAAGTTGGGAACTTGCCTTTGGTCATGTTGTGCCAATATTTTTTGATTTGATTTGACTAGCATCCTTGTTATGCATTCATTATTTCCATGTGTCCCATTATGTCGTGCTAAATAGATATGACTGTTAAAGGCACGATCAGTGATTTGCTAAATCGAAAAATTAAAAAAATCATCAAATCATATTTTTGCATGTCTGTACAAGTTATAAGGTATCCTAACTACCCTACAAATGATTAGGACCAGAAGCACCTAATATATTTTATAGTTTGTTAGTGTCTTCCGGACGGACCTTACTACAACGCGTACTGAAATGGAGAATTGTATCTTGGACCACTGCCGTGTTCTTCTTTCCTTTTCTGTCAATTCTTCAGTTAGAAAAAGTACTTATGTGAATTCTACATACTTATCTCCCTTTTTAAGCGATTCCTGCAAATTTCAAATATTTTGACTCTTTCGGATAAATCACTGATAGTGTCTTTAACAACGGCAGGGTTTGGTGTTTAAAGTGGCACAGGTACTTTTTCCACCCATTGTGAAATTTCTCTTTCCTCTATTTGCTCTTAAAGGCGCAACGGAGTTTGGAGGCATAATAGTATTTCAATTAGACTAGACTTATAGATTTCGTACCTTGTATTTGCCTACAGAATGTCTTAAAAGATAGAAAAAGGGTGATTTTTATGTGGCTTAGACGGACATGTGGTCCCGTGGATGCACGAACGACTCAGGAACCCAAGGTCCTGGGTTCGAGTCCCGCTGAGGCCAATGTGTTTGTGCACTTGGGCAAGGCACTTTACCCTCGTCGCTTGCCTCTCTCCACCCCCAGGTGTAATGGGGAGCTGTTAGAATATTGTCCCTTGAGCGCCGCCCATAGGTATGAGTATGCCATGGCATTTGTAAGGCATGCTGACATATTCTAGTGGCATCGTAATAATGTAAAGTGCTTTGATCATTGTGAAAGGCGCTATAAAATTCGACATTTAATTTATTTATATTTCAATATAACTCATAGGCTGAATTTCATATTTTGCTTAATGCGAAATTAGAAATTTTCACAATTTTTTTGTACTCAAGAAACATTACTCTGCTTAATCCTTTCAGATGGTGGATATTTTATGGAAAACTTTACATCAGGGCAAAAATTAGTACTTTCTGATTTTTGTTAGGGACACTGAGACTGAAATCTCCGTTCCATAGATCCACCTTTAATGATATCTAGGATCTTGGAAGAATAGAGATATTTTACCCACAAAAAATCACATACCAGAAAATAGATGAAGCCTTAATAAGGGCTAAAAAATCATCCAATAATTTTTTAGGCTAACTTTGTGGGTTAGCCGTAATGGAATCAACAAATGTGTCTATTTTTTCATGAATTCACAGACTGTACTCATTAAAGCCACTGAGCTAAATCAGAAAATCTAAACATATAATTAAAAAAAAAAAAAAAATGTCTGTAACAAGTATTGTATCCTAACAACCCTACAAATGATGGACCAGAAGCAACCTAATAGACAAATCAGATATTTTATTCATTAGGGTCTGTAAGGACACTACTACAAACACATTAATTTGAATGAGATTTGTATCTTGAACACCTTCCAGTTTTCTTCCTTTTCTGTCAATTCTTTTCAGTTAGGAAAAGTAAACTTCTGTGAATTATCCTTCCTGCAAATTTCAAATATTTTGACTCTTTGGATAAATCACTGATATATACTTACGGTAGAAGAGGAGGGATGACATTTTTTCTTAAAGACATTATAGAAACTTAGTCTTTGTGTAAATATAAGTATATCACAAGTACTACAAAAACCTGAATTTTTTCAAATTTCTTGCATATAATTAAGCTATTTGCATATTTATTAGTGCAAATTACACAATTTTGAAAAAAATATTATAGGTAATTTTTAAATGTCACAGAAAGTTATTTGAGGTGTCAAATTAAAGCTTTTGAAAGATCTTTTATTGTCTAACTTTGAAGAACATCCCACATAGAGAGGGGGTAGGTATACCAAAATAATATTGCCACACATGAATTTTTGGACATCTGACCAACCTGAAAAAAACGAATGTCCGTTGACGGGATACAAGTATTTTAAAGAAAAATATGCTCTGTTGAATAAATGTACAAAAAAATTTTAAAAAAATATTAATTTGGGTGTTCTACTCCCTCCCCTTCTACTTAAACAACTGGCAGGGGTTTTGTGTTTTGAAAAGTGGCACAGGTACATTTCAACCAAATGTGAAATTTCCTTCTATTTGCTCTTCATGGTGGACAGAGATTTTGAGGCACCCAAATATTGTGTCAATAGTAATTTCTTAGACAGACCCTATACATCGTACCTTGCCTCAAAATGTTTCAAAGAGAGAAAAAGGTGATTTTGATTTGCTTATATTTCAATATAAACATAGGCTGAATTTCCATATTTGCTCCCATGCAAAATTAGAAATTTCCACAATTTTTGTACCAAAGAAACATTTACCTGCTTAATCCTTTCAGATGGGGGATATTTTTTTTATGGAAAACTTTACAATCAGTCAGGGCAAAATTAGTACTTTCGATTTTTTTTTAGGGACCCCTGATTTGTGAAATCACTCTCGTTCCATCCAACCTTTAATATTTGATATTCTAGGAGCTTGGAGAATAGATATCTTTTACACACAAAATAACATACCCGAAAATAGAAGAGAGCGTAATAAGAGGCTAAAGTTCATCCAATACTGTTTCGGCTACTTTTTTGGGTTAGCCGTAACTTGATCAACAAATTTTTCTATCACAACTCGACTCTTAAACCACTGATATTAACGCACAAATGGAGCAGGGTTGATGCTGTGGGAATCAATTCCAACACCATGTTTTCTTATGTTTAATGCCATGATTGTCTGCTGAATAAAAGCCATTCACTCCGGAGTGGTTTTTATTGTAAAATCATTTCATTCTGTTTACCCAAAGGGTGCTGATTTGGACTAAGCATTCCATGTGCGTAATAATGATAATGGGTTTACACAAACGAAATATCATTTTGAACAATCTTGATGGTGCACTATTTTGCAATGCGCCAGTGCTGCTTCTCTCTTCTCAAGTTTATTAATTTTCTTTATAAAACCATCAGCTAGCTTATTCATACGGAATCTTGTCCATTGCAATGAAGTTTTTTTGGCCTAAAGATGTTTTGTTTCCAAATGAAACCATTCCCACCCTTTTGCAGCACTGACCCCATTTCCCACAAATAACCTAGAATTAGCTTATTGCTGGGAATTTTATAATGGGAATTTCCTGCTTAGTACAAAAGGTGGATGAGGCATGACTCCATATGAGTTTTCTTTCTCTGCTTTCCTCTTCATGGAGTATGCAAGATCGCAAAACATGTACATATGAGTTGGAGTGAATGCACCCCACCTTTGGGCCGATTTCCCTCACCTTTCTAGCTCCTTTATGTTATCTGTCTAAGCAGGAATTCTTATGTATGTTAGAAGTAGCAAGTTTCACTTAATTTCAACATTCCTTACAAACTTCTGATTGTGTGCACATACATTCTTGGGCAAATTCTTTGGTGGGAAACTAGAAATGGCACGGGTCGCCATGAGATCCATACGCCTCATCCCCATGGCTCACCTCAAGATTGACTCACATCTTTAAGATTTTGATTCATTGAAAACCCTTCACTAATAACTTGCATTGTCAAGTTCAGTTTTTTTGCATTAGCGTTTCCTTGAAAGAATTGGTTATTAATTTTCTTTTCAGCTCACACAAACACACTGGGGTCATGATGTTGGAGCCTTCTCGCGGCGGCCCGGTTAATGCCACATCACCTGTTGTGGCAAACTGATTCAACAACTTAAGTCCAAACATCGTGTTTAAAACACCACAGTGAACATCTTGCAGACCCCCCCTCAATTCTAGGCGGCTGGGCTACTCACAGAGGAACTTTCCTTATGGCACGCACCAAAGTTTGTATCCTGCAGCTGAACATTGCGGGTCTCACCCATGCTAATCGTGCCATCATCTATCCAGCTCTCCAGTAGAACGGAGGGAATATCATCCTCCTCCAAGTAACTCACTGCGAATCTGAATAGAAGCTGCAAATCGAAGGTTTTGACCTTATTGCTTCATTCCGCACACAAGCATGGTATCGCTTCCTATGTGAAGCAAGGCATCAAGTGAGATCTCCCTGCAATCTTTCATTAATTTCGCTGATCCAGTGGATAACATTTGAAGCAATGGACCCCTTCACCCAACATCTATAAGACCCCACCAGCTGAGGCAGACTTCAACTCCATTCCAGTAGTTCAGCGAGCTCCGTCGTCTTTCAGAGATTTCAACTGTATAATACAGCATGGGGATACTCCAACATTGACAAGAATGGCAAGCGGCTCTTGAATGTATTGAAGCCCAAGACCTCAAGCCTGCTGTTTGATAGTAAGGCTCCACCTACTTTCTATTCCCCCCCAAAAAGGCCAAAGGTTCATGGGACAATGACCTTTCCCGACCTGTCAACAGTCCCCAGCGACACCGATCCGCTGCTCTCCAGAACGGTCCTCCCTAGATTTCCTAGATCATGTCAATTGCCCTATCCATGGTCAGCCAGTGACATCAAGGTCACGATCTCCAGCCTCTTCGAAAGAGATGGAATTTCAGGAAAGGCCAACTGGTCCAAGTTCAACCAACTCACCAGCGAACGAACGTCATCCATGCTGCCAGTCCCGGCTTCATCTAACATCACGATGCATATTCGGACTTCTGCTCCATGCTCCCCAAGCAGCTAACATTCCCTTCCAAGAGGCAGATGATCCCTAAACCCCCTGTTGGGACAAGGAATGCTACGAGTTATACAAAGTGTATTGTATACCACTGCGATAACTGAGGAATGCAAAGGGAACCAGCTACTGGATCTGCATGGCCAAAAGAGACGCATCCAGATGGGAGGAGGAGATCTCCAATATCAACTTTACCCACTCTAGCCGCAAGGCCTGGAACGCCATCAACAAGCTCTCCTCCGGGCATACTGTCCAGCTAAGCAGGTCCTGTCTCTGCAAACTCCATCGCTTAAGTACTCCCTTGTCAAAAATGGAAGTGCAAACCAACCGCCCAGGCGAAAGCCCACTCTCGTGCGTTATGCAGAGATTAAAACACTTCTACAAACCTCTCCACCGTCAAGCCCCATGTCCCAACCATTCACCTACGAAGAGATCACCGAAGCTATTAAAGTTCTCAAGAATGGGAAAAGCCTCCCTGGCAATGACAACATCCATAAAGAATTCTTGAAGAATATGGCACCCGAAAGTGTGGGCTATGGCTCCAACTCTTCCTTTCTACTTGCATGGAAACGTCACTATCCCCCTCCATAGGAAACTTCAAGGCCTTGCAATCCTGAAGCCCAACGAAACCAGCAAATTACCCCAAGAGTTACAGACCCATCTCGCTACTATCTTCACCTCTATAGATCTTCTGAGCGTCTGATACTCGGCAGTATCAATGATAACGGTCGAGGCCAAATCTACCCTACCCACCCTACCCCCGCACCCAAGTGGTTTTCGAAGAGGTAAATCAACAACTGAATCAGATGCAAGACTAGTTAATGACCTTGATACAGCCTTCCAGAAGAAGCAGAAGTTGGGAGCAAGTCCTTCACAGACCTAACTGCTGCTTACGATACAGTTCTGGCATCGAGGGTCTCTCCCTCAAGCTACTCAAAATCTTCCCTGATGTCAACTTGTCAAGTTCATTATTCTGCTCATCCAAGACAGATCTTTCGTCCTGGAGACATCAAATGGGCAACGCAGTAAAAAGCGCAAACTCCGAGAATGTGTTCCACAAGGTTCTGTCCTGCACCCAGTCCTCTTCAACATCTACGGTCTCAGATTGCCAAAGGGAGAATTGTTTGTGCAGTACCCTACTCAGATGACCTGGCAATTGGAATAGCTGCTGATTCTTTTTGAGTCCTTAGAAACAGTGTTGCAGAAAGCCAATCACTGTAAGCCCGTTCTTCCACCGCTGGCACTTGAACCTCAGCAAACCCCAGACTGTCAGCTCTGTTTTCCCCCTTGCAAATCGATTCGGCAAAAAGAGACTAACATCACTCAGATGGAAGAAACGTCACATGACACAACCCCAAAGTACCTTGGCGTCACAATGGACCGCACCTTTACCTTCAACAACACACCAAGGCAGCCGCTGCCAGAGCAGTCTCGTGTCAATCTCCTCAAAAGGCTCGCAGGATACTGGATTGGTTTGCACTTTTGACACCTTCGACATCACTGTTGCCTTGGCATACTCTACTGCTGAATACGCTAGCACAACAGTATGGAGTCACAGCGCACATTCACACAAGATTGAGTGTTGTTCGAAATGATGCAATGAGACTTGTTAGTGGTTTCCTATTTGCGACGCCTGTAAGAATATCTTCCAAGCTGTCTGGCATAGCTCCTGCAAACCTTAGAGGAACCTTCAGACTCGATTGATCAAGCTCGCCAAGAATGTGGATGAACCTTGTAGCCTAATCCCCCACCAACACCCTTGAGGATCAGAGAATTCCACGCAATCATTTGCTACCCAATCCCTGACACTGCAGTCACAGTATCACTATCGATCATCCGGATCAATGACAGATTGCAATGAGCAATGGTCATCCTAAAGCAGTTTGCAACCTAAAGCAGTTTGTGGACAGCCCCGCTAAGCAGCCACAAATGCTGTGACTGATAGGAAAGCATGGGTCAACCTCAACAGACTCAGAACTGGCATTGGTCTCACAAAGAACTTCCTTCACAAATCGTAGTAAGAACTTTCAACCACAACTGCGTTTTTGGATAGCCACACTCCCCAACCATTAGGCCACATCATAGATGACGGTTAGGTCTACAAGTCCCCAAGAGGAATCCCAGGCCTGATCAACCTGGATGATGACACTATCAGCTGGCTAAAGACGATCTCCCTTCGACTGTGATTTTGGACTTGCAAACAATGAACGAACAACACACCTCTTTGACCACATGCATATGGTCTTCTTTTATGTTAAAACAATTTTTAAAGTGTCGACATTATTTTTGAACACTGAAATGGGGCATGCGCAAGATTTTGTTTATTCTCTTCAACATAGCTCAGTGGCCTGTATAAGACCTCTCAATTTTAAAAGTCCCAAGAGTTTATGCTCTTTCTCCATGACAAATTACGTACTTAAGAATTTTGACATGCATCTGGAAATGTCTTGTATTTTTCAAATTCTTAATCCTTTGAACACTGCCAAGCGACTACATCGCTCAAACGGTCAAAATTTGCAAATTTTTGTTTCAAAAAGGTAAACATTATTAATTTTCAAGTTGCAGATTCAGAATCATAATGAAAAGGCATCTAAATAAGTCCAACCAAGCCTAGTCTTTGCGGATATTCTTTTAGATGGCTTTTCAACAAATGACCTCAGCATTTTGTGACGCCATCTATAAAGCCACTGCCATATGTGTTATATTTGCGGCATACAGAATTGGCCCTGTCGAAGGGTTAAGCAACTTTTTCTCTCTTAAGTATTCTGATATGTGCAGTACAATAAAGTGTAGCTAATAAATTATAATGCAGTGTGGACTTGATTTAAAGGCTGACTCAGAGATTTTAAAATATATTTTTTTGTGTATTAATTAAAAATAGTCAACTAGAACTAAAGATAGCCACCTAAATGGCTCAATTCCAAAGTTTGAGATGAAACGGATTTTTCGTTTTGATGTAGTAAACATTTGTGTAGTACAGCAGTACCATAGGATACTAAATTCCAGATCTGGAATTTTGTTGTCAAAGTTGTGATTTTCTATATGATGGGCATCAATTTGAGCTTGGCGATTTTACAGAGTGATTAGTTTGTGGGTAAGCAATATGTACATGCAAAAACATGAATTGTTAGAAAATTGAGGGTGCTCTCATCTGGAAATCTCTGAGTCGGCCTTTAAATTACCCTCTGATATAGACCACAAAGACTAAAAAACAACAACAAAGAAAACCAAATGGTGTTCTCATACTGAATTTAGATGCACATCACCTTCAACCTGATAATCTCATTTGAGAGACAGACTCGAGAATAAAAGTACATGAGCACCCTCCAATCATGTATGTACATATACGCACTCTTGTTTGCAGTCGCCTCATTTTCAAATTGATTTTCTTCCCATGCCCTCTCTGTCTCTCATGTTATGTTGTATTAAGTGTCGTCAAATCTCATGCACAATAGCAGATGTTTCATTGTATATTTTCAATATTCTGCCCTGAAAAGAGTTTTTTGTCTTGAAATCTGATGATTTGTATGGCATTTTGGCTGTACAGGTGAAGATCCTTGGTGGCTTTATTGATGATGTGGATGAGTGTGAATCTATATGGCTTAATGTTTTGACAAATATTACAATCAGTTACTTTAGACAGCCATATTTAACGAACAAAATCAAACTAAATAAAAAGAGGGCCATTGGCAAAGTAATAAATTGGTTCTGTTTTCAGAATGCAAAGTGCAAGGGGACCTACAGGGATATCCGCTCTCCTGTTTCAAACATTTTTGAAGATTAAATACCGACTGAGCAGTTCATACATACTCCAGCAATTGTGTGTTTAGCTTCCATGAGGGAAAATGTTCACATGCGAAGTGTATAACACAATCTGCCTTAGCTTAAGTGTAAATATGGAAACATGGACTTGCCCACCAAGATTACCCCATTAGGCCACATAATCAAAGTTTTGGTCACATTGCCTCCCCTGAATCATTTTGTGTCATCTGCCAGTGTGACGTCATATAGAAGTCCCATTGATGCAATGAGGTATGCATTCCGTCAACCCTACTTCCAAGTCTACAGTGCTGACGGAATCAATTGTAATACCTCATTGCATCAATTTGACTTCTATATGAAAACGTTCACCTCTGCAAGAGAGCCCATAGGGATTGCTTTGGTATTGTTTGTGTCTGTGTGTGTATCTTTCTGTGGTCCAAATTTGACCTCAATATGTTAACCCCAAACATAAGTCATGGTGTATCCACATGTCATCATTTCATGACACTTGGATACAATGGTCCTTATTGACCTTGGTTACCTCATGTGAATTTGTCCCCATTCCACAAAGACAAAATCGTTGACAAACAAGGAGAAAAAGAAACAAAAAAAAATATGTTGTGCATTTTTAACTTGCTGCGTCCTAAAGGCCTCACAGGAGGCATGCTTTGATTTTCTGTCGAGCATGACAAAATACACAATCATCTTTTTCTTACATAAAGAGAGCGTTTCTAGCTATTCCTTCATGTGGTTATTTAATACATTGGTAAGCATCTAAATATGCAAAAATCCTGATTTTCCCAAAAAAATCAGGGGCGCACTTTCTAGAAACCTCCTTGGTGTCCTCTATAACAAAAACACATGATTATCGGTATAAAGCACAAACAATTAACCTCCACAACAATTAATTCAATTATCCTCTAGTCAGTACCCGGTATCTTATTTGTTTGATCATATGCATACATTCCCAAAAATATGGTACGCTCTAACTGCTAGAACTCACATATAATTAAATGTAGAATAGCATGAGGGTGCCATATGTTGAAATTATGTATCTCTGCACACTCAAAACCTCACTTCACTTGCCAAGTTGAACTTCTGTGAAATGAGGAACAACAAGTATGAATAGTTTGAATGTTAGAAATGTCAATCAAAGATGTTGATGTTGTCTGCCTTACAGCATAGAGGATCGCTATATTGCATCAAAATGAACGTCTGGTGTTATTTACATACGAGTCTACCATGCAAACTGTCAAGGAGTATTACCTTTTATTTCTACTGGTTAAATTTGAAGGTTAAAAACAGGAGTCACTTACGTCCGCCTATTTGCTTTTTCTTTAAGGCCTTTATTTTGTTTAGACAACCCCGTTGCATAGGGGCTTGATTCTGAAAGTTATGTCTAAACTTAGACCCGGTTTAAAACGCAGGTTAGTCCACATGAGTGGACCTTTTTGCTTTCTAACATACTCTAAAAATGTGCTGTATGGTGAGATGATTCCTCATCGGAGGGCCCGAGGTCCATTCATGAGGACTTTTCTTACCCCTTCCATTAACTTCACAGTATTTTGAAAAGAAAATGTCCACCATGTAGAACTAACCCTGGTTTTTACCCCGGTCTAAGTTTAACATATCAGATTACCAGCCAATATGTTTTAGGCAACAGGTTTTGAAAAAAAAAAATACTGAATTTTGAGAGCCTAAAGGCTGCCTTAGAGATTTTGAAATTTTTGTTTGTAGTAAGTTAAACATAATCATCTAGAACTAAGATATCCACTTACATGTCTAATTCCAACGTTAGAGATGAATCGGATTTTCATGTCAGTAAGCATTATGCACATAACAGTGGCCATAGGGATCCCGTGTATAAACAAAAAAGTCCAGATCCCGAATTTTTATAACAGTGTGATTTTCATATATGAATGATTTGATTTGAGCTTAGTTATTTCACCCAGTGATTAGTATATGTACAAGCATTATGTAATCAAACATTGAGTGTGGCCCTTTCATCGGAAACTCTCTGAGTCAGCCTTGAAACCAATCATCTGAAATATTTCTGATAAACCTTACTAGGAATATAAAATGTAAGATATAAATAGCACCAATGCAATTCAGGGCTCAAAGCATTTAACATTTATTCCATTTCACAATATTGAAAAATTGTTAGCCTATCCATTAAACTTGCACATTATGACTACCCCTAAAGGCTCCCCATTTTACACCTTAGGATGAAGTGAGACCAGTAAAATAAAGTGTCTTGCCAAGGACACAAACATGTTGACCATGGGGGGGCTCGAACTCACAGCTTAAATGGTCCTATGATTATGAGCCTTGCATATTTCCACATGACCGCATATTTTTTAAATTCACATAGTGGAGGTACTAAGATATATGTGACGGTGTGCAGCTGAATCCCGCAATCCCCTATTTTTGTTTGTCTTTTTCACGAATACAGACCATACCCATGTTTAAAATTTTATGAAAAATATGCACTGTTTTTTTGGGGCCCATAAAAATCAAAATTTGGACCCATGTCTAAGATTTTTTAAAACAAAAACATAACCCATCAATCCCGTATACCTTTCAGTATTGAAGACACACCTTCCTATTTAGTCTCTTATTTTCTGGGGATGGGGTGGGGGGGGTGGGGGTATGACACGATCGGCTCGATTTGGGCAGTTGGGAATTTCCAACAGTAATTTTTGTGGAAACACTACTGCTTGACTTGGCAGTCTCGGTCCATGACAATACAAAATTATTTCTTACTTCTGTTCAAAAGATCTTAGTAATATCTGATAAGTTAGCAAAAAATTATTAATGTCAAAATCCGTCAAGGTTAGTGGATTAACCTCACTGCAAAATAGTGTAATTTCCAATAACGGTCATTTAGATTTAAATATTCGTGCCAGGCCTAGGCTTAGTCAAGTCTGTGTGTTACCATTCGATATATACAGAAGAGCGCCCTCCTACCATAGTCTTTGAAACAGACTCGCACCGGGAAGTTGATCCGTTTTGAATTCGCTGTTGCTGTTAGGTTGGCATGTCCTACCCCCCTGTTATTTAGTTTATTCCAGAAAGAAGCACAAAGTACAGGCCTTGCGCACTTCGATTAAAGGGGGATGGCCCAATTCCTCTTAAAAAATAAAACAAATGGATAAGTTTTTCTATCTTGATAGTTAACCCTCGCTAAAATACCCCCATCTGTAAAGGTTTGCACCGATATTTTAAGCAATATTAGCCCATTTTTTTAAGAGCGCCCCAATTTTCAAAATTTGATATTTTTAGAGTTGTGTTGGTACTTGTCTGCGAAACTATCCTACAAACAGAATGCGAAAAAATGTGTATTTATCCATAAATAAGCGCTTTTTGTAATTAAATAGGATCCCAGATTGACTTAACAGCGATGCTGGAAGGGATGTTTATGTCCGTCCCATGATGAAATAGTGCCACCTAGAAATAACCTCTAACTTACTTGCCTGACCAATAAACAATATGGTTAGCGTAGATAGTACATGCGCTATTTTCCCGGCTATTTCACATTGGAACATGGCCGTTTCCAGCAGCCGTCGAATTATTATTGGATCCCGATATTAAGTATTCTATTACAAATTCCTGTCGTTTGTGACACGAGCATTTTCGAGCTTAACCATTCACAGGTATAGTTTACTAGCCCTTTACCATGCAACCGTGTAAGAATCTCAAAATTTTTTGAAAAATTGAGAGCGCTCTTCAAAAAAATGTGCTAATCTTGCTTTAAAATCCGTTTTGATCGAGAGCTAAAAATGTGATTTTGTAAGCCCCTAGAGTACTGTTTAAACTATATTGTCTGACAAAATGGGACCCATTTTCGCTCATCACTTCCAAATCACATCCTTTGGCTCTAATATTTTCAAGGTTAAATGAGAAAAATAGTAGCTTTCTTACTGATAGCAAAAATGTTGACCACTCCTGTAACATCTGGGGCTTCTGGGACGAGGTAGTTTAGCAATCGGCCATGGACCTTTAACACACACACCCTGTATATAGGTATATAGTATGCATCTATACCAACATAAACACAACTGTTCCATCTCATTAATGATAATGGAAGTCCACTTAAATGCACCCATTTAATTTATGGTGAATGCAACCTTCAGAGTAGGATTTTTTGTAATATTTCGATTACCAAAATTGACTGTGTTTGGGTAGTGACCATTTTTGTTTAATTTGTTCGTGCTGAATCAATTCACATTCAGAGTATTTACATTCCTACAACAAGCAATTGGAATAGTCTATTGTAAGCAGTCAAAAAAATGGCATAAACATAGAAAATTGGGTAATGAACCACTCCATTGTTTATGGCAGTAATTTCACAAAATTTGATTCTAACTCGCTGTGTCTATTTTAACAATGTTTTCAAAGATATTGATAATAGCAGTCTGAGAAATGTACATGTATTGTATGCCAAGCTAGTATATGTGCCATGGTGACTACGAGCCATCGCATTTTCCATGCATTAAAAGAAAAATTCTGGAATAGGTGTGGGAATTTTATGCTATTCATTAGTTCCTGCCCAGTTTCAATGTGCAATTTTAGACTGCGTATACACTGCTGAATACTGGGTTTGCTACATTTTCCACATGCCTGCCAATGTTTTGTCTTGTTGCGTATGTTCGTTTGCGTTCAACGGGTTGTTTGATTTTTCTCACTGGGTGATGGCCATTGGCATCCTTGTTGAATTTAAGCCTTAAGGGTGAGAGATTAAGTTGACGATTACTTTGAATCTGTTTAAGAATGAGAATAAAGGCATGATTTTTTCAACCTTTGCCTCTAAATTGAAACCGACGATACCATTACATTTACATGGAAGAACTCAGCCTTGGCCTCATTCTTCAACTTAAATTATGGTATCGCCTTAGTTTCAATTCGTAATTAGAAAGAGTACCGGTTAAAAAAAAATCATATTTGAGGAAATAATACACAGGTAACTGTGCTTAAAGACACTATCAGTGATTTGAAAATTATGCAATTGCAGGAATAGCCTTCAGAGTGAAGGATAAGTCGGTGAATCTCATAAGGTACCTTTTTCCAACTGAAGAATTGACAGAGAAGGAAGAAAGCGCAGGTTCCAAGATACGATTCCCCATTCAAGTCGTGTTGTAGTAAGTGTCCGAACGGACAGTAATGACCTAAAAGTCCCGATTCTGTCCTTATAGGTTGCTTCTGCGTCTATCATTGCAGGGTATGTTAGGATACCTCTGTCTTGGTACACTACATGCAAAAATCGATTTTGATTGATTTTTTTCGATTTATGTTTTAGCAAATCACGTGATAGTGTTCTTTAAGTGTGTTGGCCCAATAGGTTGAACAGCATGATAGATACTAAGCTATATGAGATTGGCCACACATCATGTGTGTACATGCATGCGGGGGGCGGGGGTTTCATGTGACCACTCGATTTCAGAGATGTGAAGAAATGTTATGATGTTATTTGCATCAATAAGAAACAGTTGTTATGAACTTGCCTATTCAAGAGTCAGAATATACGAAGCTTGTGAGCCAATAATGCCTTTCACGTGACAATCATCAAATACACCACGCTTTGATTTTGTGTCACTCAAAGTAATGTATATGACAGATAGTAGATCTGCGTTGGAATGACACAGTGGTTTTACACAGCCTGTTGAATAGCCCCCAGTGTTCTTAGATCAAAATCTAAATAGATGCTTACTAGATCCTCGGGAAACGTCGGCTTATCTGTCGAGAGATTTTTGATGAGGAAGGGATACAAATATCTCCATTGTTGGGGGTGGGGATGAGGGTTGCTTTAACCAGTGGTAGGGTATTCATTTTATAAAAGGGATGAAGCCCTACTTAAAAGCTGCCAATATCAAAATTTTGCCTTATGCCAAATGTAGGACATTCCTATGAATCTCTAGAGATACAAACTCCCCAGCTTTTCATAATTCATCGACCTAATACAATGTCTCGTATCGATGAGGCCATGGTGTATTACACTGGGGAACAACACTTAGGTTCCGGCCAGTGGATGCCCGCTTTAAATACTGGAGAGTCATTGGTCAGGAATGTGGTTAAATGCTCACTATTGATTAGTTACAGAACAGACAAGGATTTGTGCTGGAAATGTGATGAAAGGAAAAAATGTTGCTATCTATATGTGAATGTTCTATGTATCCTTTAAATGTTCTTGTACAAAAAAATCCACACAAAAAATATATAATTTTGCCAAAAAAAAGTATGAATTTAATGAGTGGCGTCTGTGCTTCAAAATTCTTTATGGTTAAGGGGACCGGCTTTGATTTGTATATCTCGATTTTGCACTGAGTATTTATTGTGCAATTGTGCAGTTATTGATGTAGCTAGACACAGTAGTTAGAGTGTCTTTAATATTTGTTCATGCTTGTGCTTTTTGCAATCTAGTTTGCATTTAATTGCAAGTGAGGGTATATGGACTTTTCTTTTAAAAATCTGCCTATCTGCTTTACATTAGGATCATTGGGCTTTACATACATAAATTATATTTGAAGTCATTGCTATCTACTGAAGATAGTAAAATTTAGCCATTTGAATGAAGGTTAATATTAGGTATAAGATGTAAGCTATACACTGACATATGGCTGTATAGAGGTTACATTTTGAAGTCATTGCTATCTACTGAAGATAGTAAAATTTAGCCATTTGAATGAAGGTTAATATTAGGTGAATGAACCATTAGAAATTTAAATTGGTGTGGAAGCCAGGGGTCTGTTCATCTGTTCTATCTTCAAGATGAGCAAGAGCAAAGCCCATGTTATTGTTATCAGAATGGTCCATCCAGTACCAGCTAGTGCTTTCGCTGATAGAGTCAACACATTAACCATTACAAATTGGTCAGACTTGGCCAATGTCCACTATTACCTAATGACATCATTTTTGGCCATTGATTGAATGTGCAGGTGAAACTTGGTCGGTATGAAGCGATTTTTAAGTTGAGTAAATATTTCAGGATTATGCTGTGAATTTTTGTTGTTCATCAAGAATACAGAGTTGTATTTTTACTGACACAGTTACCCAAGCAGCAATCCCAAAATTTAATTTGCTTATTTTTACTTCACACTGCATACTATACAGATAGATTGCTCATCAAGCCTGAAGGATAACAAGGCTACAAAAAAATCGTTGACTTGACCTGGAAAATGTTTGATTAGGCCTAAAAAAAATTGTTTGATTGGCGTAACCCGACCGACCCTATTTTACCGCCGACCCTAAATATTTTATGTTTTGTGTTCAAAAAAAAAGTTTTAAAAACCATGTAAAACAAATATTTTCATATGTGAGGGTGTTCCATCATGTTTTACTGATATATGGTCATGAAAACGCTGAAATGCAAAAAACAGGAATTAATGACGTCATACTTCGGTACTCTAAAGGATTGCAGGATATTCAAAATGACAAATAAAAAGATGTGTTACAGAAAAAGTGAAGATGTGCCATTTGGTTTTTGTTAAAATGTGTGTCATATATTTGTGTTCTGGTATGTGAAACATAAAAAAAAAATCCGACCTACTACCTTATTTTTTTTTCTATGTTACGCCAATCAACAATTTTGTTTTTAGGCCTAGGGAAATTTGGGCCCATTTTGCCTAAGTTTAGGTATGTTTTTGCTCACAAAATCTAGATTTAAAAAATTCATAATTACTAACCAACCACTTTTGTTGTGGCTGCTGATACAAAGCGAACGTCTTCTTGTGTGCTTGTTTTTGTATTTAGAATGGTCTTTTGTTGTTACTTGATTGCAAAGGAAGCAGTAGTTTCTTCCACTGTACAGCTTATTTACAATGATGAATGCTTGAGGGAAACTTTTTCAAAACTGTTTGGGTATAACTATACAAACCACAGGCAATATAACTCTGCACTTTCATGCTTTATTTTTCTATACATTGCAAGTATTTCCAGAGTCTGTACATCCATTTTGTGTTGCAAAAGGTGGTTAAAATATACTGGTTAAAAATGATCCCAAAAACACTGGTTAAGATTTAACTAGGTTGGTCAAGATTGGTTTATTCCCACATATTTAATTTTCGTTGGTGACTTATAATCAAGATAGTTAAAATATTTTAATCAGAATTTTTTGTTCATCGGGTAACAAAAGTGGTGAAAGAATTGGTATCGGTTTTAAAAGTGCCATGTTAAACACACTATTTGTTACCTGATGACTACCCAAAAGACTGGGTCGGAGACGTTGGTGGAAATTATAACTAAGTGAGTGGTTGTATTCTAACAACTTTTGGTTAAATATTTGGAAATCAGTCAATTTTAACCAATGCTTGTTAATTGTTAATCATTGCTGGGTAGAATTTTATGTTAACTAGTACATTTTTACCAGAATTTTAGGAGTGCAGCGTTAACTCTGCAAATACTATAGGTCAGGGTATCTATGTAGTGATAAAGCTGAAGCAGTAAAGCTTCAATTGTGAATTTGACTATTGTGTAAGTTTGACTATTGCCATGTGTATAGGCTTGCCTTTAGATACAACCCAGATTTGAAGCCACTGTATTTCTTGGTTTTTAATAATAATATTGAATTGGGTTTCGCTTCGTAATAGATTCTGCTATAATCATGCATATAGGTCATCTCCTTCTAAATACATAGTATGAATGGTATTAGCAAAGAGGTTCTATATAGATAGAGAGGCAAAACGTTACGTAATCTTTAGAAATTCACCGTCTCGCATGTTTTGCCGAACACAAAGAAACATAGAGTACCAACAATAGAAAGCATGGCTGCCTCCGCTTTCCACATACTGTGGGTGCCGCTTTGCATATGATACACTAATCGGTAGTGATACAAATTAATGTATGTGTTAGAGGTGGCCAGGTGTAATAATAGTGTACCTGGATATGTGCTCAGATACTCTTTTTCCCATAATGTAATGCACGCTTAGGTGAAAATATAGTTTCATTGAGGCGGTTTTTTTTTTTAAAGTTCTTTTATTGTGTTTTTCATATTTTCATTCGTTGTGTGGCCATGGGTAGGACAAAATTTAACCACGAAATAGCACCCAACATCCAACCCTGATATTTTTGCGGATTGTTTGTATCGAATTGACATTAGTTTGTATACAAGCCCCAAACTGAATAATTATTCCGTGCACTTTCAAAATGTTCAGCGCCCAGGCACGGACGACTGGTTTGAATGCGTTTCAACCCCTTGAGTATTTAGACATTTTGCAAGCTTTGGGGTTATAACAAATTGTTGAGATCTCATTTGGAAAGGGCTACACTTGGACTTTTCAAATATTCAAACCTTTCTGCTGTCTTTGGGAATGCATACTATCTATAAACCATGCATGGTACATCCATGCTTGATTACTGAAAGATGTAACAAAATATACAAGTAAGACATTAGATTTAATGGCCTGGATAGTAAAGCAAAAACCTGGTTGTCTTAGAAACATTTGGCAAAAAAGTGCCTGTTTTTGTAAGAAAACTATCCTTATGGCAGACTTTCCTTTAATATTGTTAAATGTAATTTTATTATGTTCTGTTTTTTTGTGTATAATTTTTTGCTATGTAATTATTAAAGACATTATCGGACAACCTATTTAGGCCTATTATCGTCTCCTTTTGTGAGGGGGACATTTTTATTTTATACACTTTTTTTTCGCTAAAGACAAGAGATCAAAATTAAAACTGAACTGCTCACAGTCAACAATTCTGACTTTTAACGTAGCTATTCATGCAGGTTTTTTTTTTTTGGCCTGGGACAGAGATGCACTATAACCAGCTAAAAACCTGAAATCAGAATATTTGTGGAATTAAGTATGTATTGAACCTAGCGAAGCATGGTTAATCTGCAGATGAATAAGTAGACGATACTCTGCGAGAACGGAGTCTGCCTTTTTTGTTCCTCACCCGTGTGTCCTCTCCAGCAAATAATAACACACCCTTTGCTTAAAGTACTACTCATTCGGGCCCTCGGTGTTTTAATGTCGAAGGGTCTGAAAAAAGTCACAAGAGAGTTTAAACGTCAACCATTGCAAGTGTTAATTTCGCACATGTGCGGTGCTTATGGGATGGTACGTCAATGTGCTGGATAGTTTTGCTTTGGAGAATGCAATCACGGCCGAGAGTAGTGGTTAAGTCAACTTAGCGTAATGTGTAACGGGATCATTTGTAATTGGTGCGGGTACAGAATCTTCTTTAATGCTTAAATTAGTGTCAACAAAATTCCCTTTTCTAAAGTGAACACAACACATTGCCTTGATTTGCTCTCACTGATAGACTAAGACTTAGTAAGATCAAACCAATTTTTACAAACAATACCATAAATTATGAGCCAAATACATCCTGAACAGTCATTCTTTATTGTAAGGTACAGTTTACTTGACTCCTCTTAATTGGGCCACCTCGGGAGTAGAGCAAAATTTCCGTTTAAACCATAACTCCCGATTAAGAGACGTACACTCAGACATTAGGAGCCCGAGACATATTGGGGTATAAATATTAAATGTTAACCTACACAACACAATTACTGTTTGGTTGTAGCTTTTATGATTATGTATGCCAATGATAACATCTATACTTGCAAAAACATTGATAACGTGGCACAAGTTCTAAATCAATGAAAGCCTGTATACATATTTTCATTATAAATGCCTCACTGAATGGTTCTTTTATGAAATCATGTAATTACCTGATCAAAAATGTCCCAATTTAACAGGTGAATTTTTGCACACACCTAAACTGTTTCCTGATTCAGCATGTCAATTATCCGAAATCCCCGATTAACCAGCTTCAACTGTACTAATAATTTTTTTCTTGTTTTAGCCTATGAAGTAAGGAGGCACTTAATAAACATAACCCTTAAAAACCATTCCAATTCACCCAGGCACCAATTTGAACTTAATCATTTCCAGGCGATGGATTTCAGAGCCGAACCCCCCCCCCCTCGGTACATTTTGTCTAAAGCTGTTTTTTGTTAGGGTGTAATGCATTTGTAATACAGCTTGCCGAGCTTTGTCATACATAAAATATTTTTATTTGGTGATCTTTGCCTCAGTCTAAGCCACATTTTTCAGACTTTTCTATTTTTTTCTTTAAATAAAAGTATTTGGGATAAAAAACTTGGCGATTCATGACAAGACTGTGGTTTTTAAGTCAGAAAGAGTTCCATATTACCCCTCTTTGTTTTTAACAGGAAACAAATTTCTTTTAATTATGCCTACACGACCAATACCCTAACCCTAAGGCCAAAATAAAAACGAATGTGTTACATGTATGAACTTTGAAGAGGGGTAAATACGGAACTCTTGTCTAAATCCCAACTTAAAGTGATGCCAAATTATAACTATGATGATTGTGGAGGGCCTCCTCTCCTTATCTGGTGATTTCCTTTGTTACTTTGTTAATATTATTGAAATTCTTATGTTAAACTTATTATTTCAATCACAAAATATAGTTTTCTTTGCCAGTTTTACATTATTTAATAAACACTCAAAATCCCTTTATTCTAAAATCCTATTATTTTGATTAAATACCAAGTTTTATCTTTACTGCACTTGAAATGCATTGCGTGGGAAACTTTTGCCAGATCAGGTAGCACAAGCCTGCTTTGGGGACATTGCCGATTCAGCAGTGGCCCCCCAAACTGCTGAATACAGTCTCCTGACAATCACTGGTGGGGGAAGGAGGGTATTTCGTAACAGTGAGATATAGTCGTGGAAACGGTATGAACAATTGTGGGTTTGTAGGGGGAATAATGGAGAATTGTACAGGGGACGTCACAGCTATTTTCCTTACCCAAGATTTAGTTAGTTAATGTGTTTTAAACAAGAGGTTTTTGTTTTATCAAATGACTTCGCAAATAACTGCGGGTCATTTGGGGAGGTGCTTTAAAAGGCATTGACTGTTGTGTCAATTCATGTGGAAATCCTGTTTTGTGGAAATGCGATTGAAGAACACCGACAGGCCCAAACTATCGGCCGGACCCAGGAGAGTACATATAAAAAGAATGCCGATGTTTTTTGTTTTATTAAAATGGGGTTATGCTAAAAGGTTGAAGAAATTTGGTTCAAGTGGTAAAAAAATGTTGAACAAAGTAAACTAAATTACAATAGCCCTTAAGTATTGAAAATGGAGAACAACTTTTAAACACAAATCAATTTGAGCATTTTTAATGTTTATTTGTTTAAAAACACTCCCTCTGGCCCCGATAGGCAACAACTAAAGAAGCATGCACATACTGCAACTTTGTAGCATTTGTAGCTCAGAGTAACTTACCCGTCTTCTTAAAAATGGAGTATTTGTGGATTGAAGTATATGTGTAGATACAATTCCACACTAAGTTGATCTTTAGCCCCTCGCTGCATCTTTAATGCATCGATCATTTTTACTGAAGGCTACCAAAAAAGCTGTGTTGTGACATTTTGTGGCCTTCAGTAATTTAAATTGTCACGAGGATAAGTTTGTAGTGTCAATAGACCCATACAGGGAATTCCTCTTTCTATTCACTGCGCGCTCGATTTGAGACGAGCGGTCGGGTTCGAGTCCGGTCTCGGCGGGGCTGAGAATAAGTTGCTGGTATATCTCGCTGGGAGGAAATAAGATCATGGATGGGTTGTCAATATACTATCGGCTTGGGGGGGTCGTGACAAATTTGGTGGCAGCGGTTTCTCTGGGGTTATTTAACTCCAGGCAAAAACCCCCACTATCGGAAGCTCGGAGCGATGATAGCCCTGGGAAGGACCATGACGTTAGTAAAATGGCTGCAGTTACGTACCTTGGATCAAGGAGGCAGGAGTTTAAGGCACTGGGGGACGTGCCTTGTGAGGAAAGGGTGTAATGTCACAAGGTATAAACTTGTGTCAATAGACTACCGGGTAATCCCTTGGTCTTTCTATTCACTGCACGCTCGACCGAGGGCCCGCGGGTTTGAGTCCCTTCATCAGCGTGGCTGAGAAATAATGTCGCTGGTTATCTCGGTGAGGAAATAGATAATGGATTTGTGTCAATCTACCATCGGCTTTGGCGGTCCGGACAAAGTTATGAAATTTTGTGGCATTTTGGGTAGCCTGCATGTAGTTGCCTATAACAATCAAGAATGGGTTTAGGGGGACCAGCTAGTATGCACAAATCACTGTAGAATCATGTTTTGGCTATTGTTTTTTTGGGTTTTTTTGGGTTGAAGACATGATCCAATACACATTTTTACACAGACTGACATATCCTAGTCAGAAGACTCCAAATCCAACAGTGCTCAAACTCAACTTTATGAAGATTTGTCTTTCAAAGCAGAACATTTTTGAGCTGTGTTTGCGAAAAAAAAAAAAGACATAGAAATTAACTTTGCAGCTTCATACTTAGGAGGAAACCTTCAACGAAGAACATAATGACCCTGGTAGCCTAATCCCCCACACACACCTTGAGGATCAGAGAATGGTCCCATGGAATCACTTTACACCCAATCCATGACACTGCAGTCGCGGTGTCCATGTCGGTCATCCTGGATCATTGACAGATGGCTGAGCAGTGGTCGGCCTCACTACCATGAACCTAAAGCCGTTTGTAACAGCCCCTTCTAGCAAACCCAAGGTTTGTGACCTTGCAGAAAGCATGGTTCAACCTCAACAGCCAGTAGGTAGCCTGTGTGGGCAAAGGGCAGAGTGCCCCCTCTGAAAAAATCTTGAGGGGAAATCGGAAATAAAACACGATATTCATGTTAAATCAACCCCTTTTTCGGATTCTTTTGCCCTGCGACCTGGAAGTTTGCTTTTGATCGGGCATTTGTTGCACCTACCGTGAAATTTGACCCCTCGGAACCACTGGGCTGGCTACGCGCCTGCTCAACAGACTCAGACCGGCATTGGTCTTACAAAGCCCTTCCTCAAGATCGGAGTAGGACTTTCACCAAACTGCAATTGTGGAGAGCCACAAACCATTATTCCACATCAGCATGTGCCCGACATTACTTTGACTCATGGAGGGCGAGAACATTTTTGAGAGTAATTCCTTTGGTGCCTAGTGGTGCGTGACACGGGTTTACAATGTGTACCAATCTATGAAATTAATGTACCTAACAAGGGTCGTCTGTTTTTTATGTTTAAATAACAATTTTTGGAATATTCTGACTTTGCAGTTAATCCAATAGCAAATCCCACAAACCGGATTTTATGCCCTAACTGGTAAATGATATGCAAGCTTATTTTCTACTGTTTCTTACTCCTCTCGAAATGAAAAAGTGATTTCACTCTTTTAGAGTGAAATTTCACACCTTTCAAAAAACATTTTTTGATCAAATTTCTCTTGATGATTACAAAAATGCCTAATTTTTATTATTTGTTTACATAGCCAAGAAAAAAATTTGAACAAAAAAAATACTCTTCAAACGGGTTTTGAAATTTCCCCTCTTTTCGGAGTGGGCCCTGTAGTCACCTAAAAGATGTGACATTCACTCTTTGCATTAGAGAGTAGACTTAACCCTCGTCTACCGAAGGGACCCCCCTTCAGGGTTTTTTTCCCCGGCTTGCTAAACCCTTTTTGGTGCCAACTATTAATATTAATTGGTCCCCGCCAACTTTAGTGGCAAAGGGGGACTATAGAAATTCTAGGCATCCGTGTGTACGTGCGGCGTCCCAGCGAATATCTCTGGATCTAAGCAAGTGTATGTGTCCATCTTCGCAATAGATGCATCTCAAGTAGGCATGGCTGGGATGTAAGTGGGTCATGTGACATTAGGTCAAAGGTCAAAATATTAAAAAATATGGTCACATGTGGTCAAAAATAGGATATATTGTTATAAGCCTTGTAAACACGAGATTCTTTGATTAAGCAAGTATGGGTGTCAATCTTCGCACAGGATGTCAACCCAAGTAGACGGTGGATGAGATCAGAGGTGGGGCATGTGGCAAGGGTCTCAAAGGTTGTCAAATATGGTCAAAAATAGGGTCAAATTGTCAAAAAATAGGATTATATGTTTAAAGCCTTGTAAAACCAACAATATATTTTGTATCTAAAGCAAGTATGGGTTCCCATCTTCGCACCATAGATGTCACCCAAGTAGACGGGGAGAGTTAGGAGGTGGGTCATGTGGCATGGTCCAAACGTCAAATGCGGTCAAAAATGGGATTAAATTGCTATAAGCCTTGGCCATTGTGGCAGGGATGATGAAACTTGGTGGGTGTGGTCAACTTTCCAGTGCCGAAAAAAATTTGAAGGTCATTTCAAGGGTCATTGCAGGGTCATTCAGTCAAATGGGATAATATTGCTATAACCTTGTCAAATGTGGTAGATGATGACACTTGGTGGTTGTGGTAAACATTCAGTGCCGAAAAAAAAGTGAAGGTCATTTCAAGGTTCAATGCGGGGTCATTCAAGGTTCAAATGAATTAATTGCTATAGCCTGTTGTCATTGTGTAGGATGATTGAAAACTTGGTGGGTCTGTTGGTCAACATTTCAGATGCCAAAAAAATGTGAAGGTCATTTCAGGTCATTGCGGGGCATCCAAGGTCAAATCACTAAGTATGTGTGTTAGGATGATGCATGAACACTTGGTGGTTGTGGTAACATTCAGGGCCCAAAATTTTTATGGTCATTCAAGGTCATGTGGGTTGTGGGGTCATCCAAGGTCAAATCCATACACATGGTTAGTATGGTCATGAAAACTGATGGGCGTAGGCGCAGTCATTTGACCGAAAATTGAAGGGTTCATTTTCAAGGTCATGGGGTTATTCAAGGACAACTAACTCAACATGTTGTATAGTGTCATGAAAAATTTGGCTGTGGTCCAACATTTCTAAACCAAAAAAATTGTGAAGGTCATTTCAGGTCAAGTAGGGGGGTTTCCCAAATTTTTCCTTAAGGGCAAATTAAATCCATATAGTGTGTGGTCAATGTAGTCAACACTGATACCGTCAAAGCAAC
This sequence comes from Ophioderma brevispina, assembly GCA_023653785.1. Classification (NCBI taxonomy): domain Eukaryota; kingdom Metazoa; phylum Echinodermata; class Ophiuroidea; order Amphilepidida; family Ophiodermatidae; genus Ophioderma; species Ophioderma brevispina. The sequence goes on from JAMKCH010001885.1 coordinate 28,907, forward strand.
TGCTGTGGCAGCAGAGGCTCAGTGGTTTGAGAACCACTTAATTATTTCCATCACAATTCTCCTGTGATCTTAAAAAGTATATTTCACCTCATTTACTATGGCGACGGGCGGGGGACCTTTTGTGGTAGAGAACCGCCTTGTGTCAATTGACATGTTCCGTCATGGTAATCAAAAACAAAACATCCACCAGGGTATAGGTAAGATACAGGGTGATCCCAAAGTGATGGATGGGGGGTGGTAACCACCCCCCCCCCCCTTTGGAAGAGATCGTACCAACATGCCTAACACAACACAGGAAATCACAAGCCACTTGATTTTAATACCAATAGATAGCTAAGGTTCTCCTCTTTCCATTGATAGCAAATGAGTACCAAAATGCCTAGATAGCAGGACGTCACAATGAGTCATAAAGTTCGCATGCAGCAACAACTGCCATTTTCATAGAACACACCCCAGTGAAAAAAAAATTCAATTTTTCGCCAAAAGGTTAGGAAAATCAGATTTTCATGCGTTTTTGACTCTCACTTGATGGGAAATGACTAGTGTATATCTAATGACAGCATTTTAGAGCTTTAAAAGGTGGTTTGAGTACTCGCTTCTAAAATTTGGCGAAAATATCAATTTTTCCACCCTGTGATTTCAGTAGTTTATAATTTCCTCAAATATGACGTCACTGGTGATGTCATAATGGAGATGTTAGTACTTTGGAGTTTTGTTACAAAAAATGGTCAGGTAGACGAGGGTTAAAATTTAGTATGTAGTTTTTAGTTGTAGCGTCTATGGTATGAGTTTGTTAATCCGTCTTGTCATGTAACATTATTTTTCCTGGTTCTTCAGGGCATGACCAATGACAAATTTTTATCACAAAAATGGATTTTTTTTATCAGATAATATTATTTTGAATGTTCTACTGTAAGTATCCTCATATGATCTGCAGTGGGCCCAAATGTTGATCAGTGGACAGGAATTATGCTCTGGACTGACTCAGGCCACCAGAAGTGACGAGGATGTTATACACAGGCAAATAGACAGTAGCGATGGCGGCAAAATAAAAATATACGTAAACCAATCGTGCATGTAGTGATAAAAGCAAGGATTTTGTATATACGTAGAGTTTTATAACTTAAAATAAAAAAATATTGAGATCAGGAGCCACTTCAATTTTTACCCCTGACTGGTTTGGCAGCCATTTTTCACATGGCCGCCAAAAGTGCTTTTTGTTAATCACATGCATACACTTTTACAATACCGGTGACATGATGCCTAAAATGTTCGTTAATTGTATGAAAATATTTAAGAGACAATTTAAATTGACAACAAGGTTTATGGAGATAAAGGGATAAGTTTAAATCGAACATTCAATCTTTCAAAATGGCCGCCCAAACGAATTTTATTTTGGTTCTTTAAGATATTACATAACTCTCTAAATGCAAAAGAGTTGAATTTCACTCTTTAAAGTGACTACAGGGCCCACTCCGAAAAGATTGAAATTTCAAACCCTTTGAAGAGTATGTCTTGGTTCCAATTTTTCTTGAGAATGTAAAAAAATAATAAAAATTATCAATTTGTAAATAATCAAGAGAAATTTTTGATCCACAAAAAATGTTTTTTAAAGGTGTGAAATTTCCCTTTTTTTAATTTTATCTTTTCTTAAATTTTTTAGTGAAATTCACTCTTTTGCATTTCGAGAGTAAGATCATGTAACAACTACTTTCAATAATATTTTTTGTGTATTGCTAAGTAACCGTCACGATATTACTCAAGAAATAAAGCATACTGCATGTTTTTAGCCTGTAACAGCTATTTTTAATTTGCAACTATATACATGGTGGCCATGGCGTTTTTGAACTCATCAACACCTAAAAAACTTTGGTTTTCTTGTCATAGATATCTTTTTAAGTACAGAACATGTTGAAGTGATTTTGATCTCCTTTCAAAGCCTGAAATATTAATTTAATATATGTAATGAAGCTTGGTTAAGATATCTTGATTACCAACAAAATTAGACAAATCCACTCCAGCCAAGGAGAGAGTGGAGGGGGCAGCGGCTCGCCTGTACAAACTATGGGAAGTTTTGTGCATCTCTCATTTACATAAATGTTCACAACTTTGTCAAAAATAGGTTGATTTTTATTATTTTGGTATCAAAAGAAAGCTACCATCTTTCTAAGCACTTATTGAATAAAATCATATTATATGGTAATCAATAGTCGTCCTCAGAAAGCGGATTGAACTTTTGACAGTGGGACTAAAACATTTCCCATGTAACAAGTGTGACAAAAAACAGGAAAACGTTCTCCAAATTGTCGGAGCAATGTAACCTGGGAAGTATTTATATTACTATATTCAAGGCGATTTTCTGGAAGTGAATTTGAAGAGGAATTCAAATCATGCAGTTATTTTACGTTTTTTGGAGGTTATGGTTAAATGTGTTGGCTGAAAATTACCTGAACTGTTGTTGGCAATTTGGATCATCCCTTGTACTAAAAAGGTTTACCAAAAAAATTGTGAATTACAGTTTTACATCAGTTGATATTGAACTGTTCATATCCAAATAAAATGATCTGTAAATTGAAAGTTCCATTGAAACATTTCATTCTTGAGATTTAGTTTTGAATCTGTACATTACATGCTATGTATGTAACGTGAGCGTTCTATGCCTCAGCTTTTAAAATGATATACTTTTGCTATATTAAGATGATTGCTTTTTGAGTTGACACAAATAGGGAAATTGAAGTAGTTGTGACCAAATGATGTGTGATGCCAAGGCTGCGAGTTTAAAACGCATGGCACTGTATTTCTTAAATACCTATACAAACATCTGTACTAAAAATATCAAACAAATTCTCTTTCTTCTTTGCGTATCCCACAAAGTCATCGGTAATATACCGTATTATAACGAATGAAATGGGACTAAGGCCAAGGGAATTTGATACTTAGTCCTGTTGGAGTGCGCATCAGAGTTGCTGCTGTGGCAAATATTCATTATTTTGTGAAAAATTGTTTGCTTGAAAAACTTTGATAATAACACACCAAATGTTCAGTGATCAAAAATATATAAAATCCCTTCCTGTTCATTTTAAGCAGTTAATTTAGGAGGGGTGTGTCACAGTTTTATACCATAAATGAAGTGATGAAATTTCACCCAGATTTTTGTCCCGCTGTGTAATTTATTGATACCCATATTATCTTAAATGACAACAATTTGGCTTTCGATCAAAAACACTCACCTATAGGTAATGCAGTTAGTAGATAAGTGCACAATGCAGTGGAAGAAATTGAGCCAACCTTTGGAAATGTTTTTAGATTTCCAAAGCTTTTGATATATTGATCACAATATCCTTCTACTAAAATTAGAAACATATGGTTTTTCGGGAGTTGTTTTTCATGGTTCAAGAATATTAAGTGATTAGAAAACAAATATGTTTAATGAAAACTCTTGGATTTGAACTTAAAAAATATTATTTGAGGGCCGGGGTACCGCAAGGATTCCAGTTGGTTGTCCCTATTCTTTTATCTCTATGTCAATGACCATAAACAATACATCGGAAAAATTCAAATTCATTCTATTTGCTGATGATACACTATTTATTTTCAATAACGATCTTGAAAGTCAAATAAGAATGATAAATGATGAACTTAAAGAAAGAAAATTAGTAATTGGTTTAAAGCAAAAGCGTCAGTTAATGCCAGAAAAAACGAATTATATGCTACTAGGTACACCTATGAATGACATCAACGTGTGTCGAGACGTGTGATGGTCGTCCAACAATGAATTAATTTTAGAAAATAAGTCTTTAGAAAGAGTGCAAAAAACAAAGTTTTAGTTATAAATCGAGAATGCCTCAACATGGAAAAACATATGAGTGCTTTAGCAAAAACAATCTAAGAAATATTGGTGTCATGAACAAGTTGAAAACCTTCTTGGCCAGGAACGTATATGATTACTCGATATTGCACTTAATTTTACCTACCTAAACTATGGTATATTAATATTGGGCATACTGTAAAACTTATCTAGATAAACTAATTAAACTTCAAAAATGGGCAATAAGAACTATAATCAAAACAGGCACTACAGAGTCATTACCGCTCCCTCTCTTCAAAAAATATAATGTATAACGTTAATGATATGATATATTCGAATAGGCGTTTTATGTATAAGTATTCAGTAAATGGTTTGCCCATCGCCTTTAGTACCGATTCACAAAACGTTCTGATGTTCATAACTACAAGACAAGATATGCTAATGATTTTAATTTAACTAAGAATAAAAAATCGTTCTCTGACCAGTCTGTCCGAAACTAGGGGTCCTATCTTTGGAATGAACTTAAAAAATTTACTTCCGTCATCAAATGTTTACGTAAAACAGCTTAAAGCAACATATTATCTCTAAATATAATTAACTTGCAACTATGTCCATCGTCCTTCGTCTTGTCTTGTAGTTTTGTGTTCTACTTTTTGTTTTTTAAACGATTATGATATATTGTAATCGTACCAACGGAAGTGCTACTTTCGGAACCTCACTGGCCTCCCAGCCTTTTCCTCCATAAATTGTTCTTATATTTGTTTTATGTCTAACCTGATGATTTTTATGGAAAATAAATCTTGAAACTTGAATCTAATACTTGGCGTGCAAAAAGGTTGAATGATTTTTAAACTTTGAAGCCAAATAAACCAATACCCGTTTTGTTAATTAGGCGCTTGAAACTTTGATTTATGTAATACAGATAAGGTTGCTTGTGTATTCAAGATGCCTTTATGAATAATGAAATGACAGTTACAGTAATGAAATTGACAGTATAATAATGAAAATCGGACCTCGTCACATTTTAAAAATCTCCAACAGGAAAATAAGAATTAAATTCAATTGGCCTAACTCATAACCCTGTTTTATGATTATAGCTGTTTCATTTTAACATGAATATTTCACACAGTTCCCTTAATTCACATATTTGCCTCAGGAAGTGTAGTGGTCAATTGGCCCCTATTTGCTTTTCGGATAGAATGCATCATTCCAAACAGTGAAATGATATAACAGAAACCTAGTGCTGAAATATCATGTGATTATCCTAGAGTTGCGCAACAGCAAGCATGATTATGCACTTGTGTTGTCATAATCCATAAACAGATGTGTGAAAGTTTCTCACGCAAAAAAATCAAAAAAAATAAAACAAAAAAACCAAAAAAAATAAAAAAAAAACAACAAAAATGGCAATGATCAAAGACACTCCCGGGAGGTGATCGTGAATACAGTGAAACATTGAATTCAGGAAACAAACACACAGTAATCGCCTTGATAAGCCACTATGTATAGCAAAACAAATCCAGTGGAAATGGCCAAAGACTATGGAAGAAAACAAATTGTTATCATGTCCTCATGGAAGTCTCCATATTGAGATGGCATGCCTCCTGCCGGCTTGTCGCAGGGCCTCCGTCCAACACCACGAAAAAATTGTACATCCTATCAGGAATTGCTCCACCAGACCTCCGTCGTAGCGTAGCGAGCATGCAAGAGCGAGCTGCCAGGTATCCAATGTGAAGCACCATATGTATGGACAGATTACCTGGGCCAACCCGCCTTAATCTAGAGAGAGTGTCTTAGCAAAAGTCCAATCCTCTTGAAACAGTCTCTACGGAGGTAAAGCGAGTCGCCATGTGGAAAAGAAGACTTGCCATCAACCAAGAACATTCTATCGGTATTGATCCTGGTGAGCATTTCCCACCTGGAGCTGACTCCTCATAGGCTGAATGGCGATGCCCAATAGATTGAGAACCAGAAACTGGCGATCTAAGGTTCCTTGCAGAAAGTGGGGGCCTATCTGGAGCAGATCAGGATACTACCTGTGGTGTGGAACAGCACCACAGACAATGGAATCACCTCTTGGTCTGCCCACTGCAGGAGTCACAACAATGCACAAAAAGGGACCTTTGCGGACTTCAGTGAAGCAGCCAGACGGTACCCCATCTCTGGGGATGTTCATTATTTGAGAACCACAGTGTTTGGGACATGATAAGAAGAAGAAGGAGAAGCCTAAACTCTTGGAGATTGGCTACAGGCTAGTGGCTGGGTGCAGGCACTGATAGATGCTGTGCAATGCCCACAGAGTCTATGGGGATCAGCACTATGACCTCTATTTGATACATTTGAGCTGATTAATATAACGGGTGTATTTCTTCGTTGTAACATTTGAATACGAACAATTGTCCGAATCGACACGGAAACCTGAATCCACGAGGCACAATCTGGGACTTCTGGAACAACTGCGCTGTATATCACGTACCGTTGATGGAGCAGTCAGGTCTTAGATGCTAAGGTCTGTTTGCTACGACATTTATTCATACATTTCGTAAGGTTCTAATTTGTGGATCTGGTATGGGATAGGGATATATCCTTTAAATCCACAATGCCATTTCTTGTGGTTTGCCACTTTAGAAAATCAGGAGGCAGATTCGGCCTTTGTTTAGGGGAAATGCTCCTAGATCTAACTTCGTTTGATCAACAACAACAGATAATTGGATCACTGATGGTGATGTGTTCTGAGCAAACTCTATTGGAGGATACTGTCTCCCTCTTCATTATCTCACAAAGAGGTGCCGGCTGAGAGCCACATGATGTTGCCATTGTAGCATGCTACATATCATAACCATAGCAAAATACTCTCCAGATGTAGACACTGACGGGTGTGTCTTAGCTAGTACAATTTCTATATAGATCCAGAACTGAAACTGTGCTAGCATTTGAATGGGAAGATTTTTTGGATACATTTGGTAGCTCATACAATATCACGTGGGCTTGACCCATTAAAGCATGACAACTCCTAATAACGCATTAATAAATAAATACAAAAAAGAAATTCCAGGTGAATAAAGTAGGCTATGTTTTAATTCATACTGGGCCTAGATTCCCGATTTGTACAGTAATTATCCGACTTGTTATAAAGTGATATAGAGTTTTTACACAATACTTGTAGGTTATTCCATGTGATGAAGGTCAACTACATTCCGGCAAATAGTCGAGATGCTTGATTGGTATCCATGCAGGATATTGAGGATTTTCCTTAATTGGTTGTTAAGCAACAATTAAGTGATTCTGTAATATTAACAATGCAATATCAGTTGATAGCACAAGGGAATTCTTGTTTTGGGGAACTAGTTTGGATTTCATCACGTTTGTACATGAGCTTTGTGCGGACTACAATGTATGATTGCTTATTGTTATCATCAAATTTTGAATTACGATTCCAAAATGGCAAAGTCTTATTCAAAATTACGTACCCACTCTTTCATATCACTGAAATTACATTGTAACCTTAATTAAATTATTAGGCGATCAATTTGTTTTTTTTTTTTTTTTTTTAACTTTCTGTTTTGTACACATAAAAGTATAGGTATAAGTAAAAGGCAGGTGTTGCTATATTAGCAAAAATATGTCTAAAATGGTCTTTCGTCGTCGGCCATCTTGGAAAATGGCCGACAAGGGACCACATATTGCAAGGCCTGTGATTGGACCAAACATGTAAAATACATTTCGCATATCTTTATGCCTAGTATAGAAATAAGCTGACAGGCCGGTTTTGAATTATTAGCAAAATATGCTTAAATGGTCATGTTTTTTTGGGGGCGGACATCCTTGGAAAATGCGCCGAGGGGATGCAAATTGTGATGGCTCATGATCGTGATCTGTTCTACTACTTTTCTCTACATCATGTGCCAAATTTAATGATTGTATCACAAAATGCACGATAGGTTAGCTATGCCGCTTCGCACTACATGTATCTAACTGCTTCTGACATCGACACATCGATTTGCCCTTTTGTAGTACCGGAATTGATTCATAAACATTAATTGTTGTCAGCTTTGATTATTTATAGACCCTTGAGGGTGGAAGTTATAAATTAGGACTGTCTTCTTTTGAATTGCTGCCACACAGTGGCTAATAAAGTCTACGGTGCCTGATTAATATTGAAAGGTTTAAAGGATATGTTTTGCTGTTGGATGAACGGACATCGGCGGATAAGGAGAGAAGGAGGCCCGCTATAATCATAATAGTTATATTTCACCATCAAGCAATTTGAGTGGTGTTTTACGACTACTGTTAACATGTACGCAATGTGTTTTTTGTAATTATCCCAAAGACATTTTTATCAGAAAAAATGACAAAAGTCTGAAAAGTTCGGGGGCATTCTCTCTGGAAAAGCAAAGCTTAGAGTAATCCTCCCTTCCCAGACCAATTTAATATACTTAATGAGAAAACATTGAAGATTTGCCATATGCTGCCTCGTTTGTTATAACATAGGTAGCTTGTTAGTGACGTATATATCCTGCCTTTTGTCCTTTATAAGCTACAAGAGGCTACACGAGAGCTGCCCATTTTTTTTCTGTTTTTTTTTTAAAAAACAAAAATAATTTAAAAAAAAAAAAAAAAAAAATTAAATGTTTTTTTATTTTCACTTAAAATTAATAACATCCCAAATACCATTAGCTATGCTACTGAGATTTGGATTATATACTGTCTTCACACAAAGCCGACTCCCTGGAAACAAACATGCCCTGGACCGCGTATTTATATCATGAGCAAGCTAGCTACGTATGAGCTAGTAAAATCACATTCCCATGGCACCGTTCACTAGGCTTTCATTCACCATTTTATTGAACAAATACATCACCGTTGTATTTTAGTTAGATTTATGCTACCCAGGATATGCAAGGTCAGCTGTCGTTAACATGTGCCCTTTAAAGGCTTCTGAACTGAGCCCTTTGTGTTAACATACCTTACCACAGAGTGAGTGGCATGGTATGTATGTAATATGTTGTTGTTGTTTATTGCAAATCATCCATTTAGTGTTCAGGCCCCCAGAAACAAAATGCAACAAATGAGGCCCTTCCCCCCAAGAACCAAATCCACTCAATAGATATTGCTTAATAATAGAACGCACTCCTTGCAAACGGTAATCGTGGTTCTTGGGGGGGCAAAGGGCGGTTCCTCCTTTGAAATTTAGTCTACCCATTTAAGCCTGTATTATACTTTTTACATAACCGTCCTGTTAGGACATTTATGTAAAGTGGGATTTTTTGAACACTGGTAAAAGTTAACTTTTGGGCATGTCCCTTTAAAATGCGGAATTTACAAGGTCATCTGCCTTTCATGAAACTACCGAAGGGCGTCCTCCCTCCTTATCGGCGATGTCCTTTTCACAAGTTTTCCGGTTACGCAGGGTGTCCAACCTGCGTCCCGCGGTACTTCCCAGCACTAAATGTAAAATAGATTTTAAAATATGCATTACTTCAATATCCCATCTGGAAACAAACTTTTATTGTAAAAATTGGGTCCAATTTCATCAACCTGAACCCACAACCTTTTCTAACAATTGTTGAAGATTTAAGCACTTTTTTTTCAAACTGAACCTAAATGTTTCCAACTTGTCAAAAGCTCATATTTCTCAGGAAAATGGGTAACAAATCTCTTGTATAGCTATTGGTCCCCTTTTCGGCAAAATTTGGTTCTACTTCCAGACTCTCAAAAGCACGCAAAACCAAACTGTGAAGCTCCCTCCGAGTACTTGCTTGCTGGCCCCAATAATTGTGGATATCAAGCATGTGCCTTCTTCAAAAAGGTTGGACCCCCCTTGTTACGCATTGCAAATGCATTAATTGCATATTTACTTGATAATGAGGCATGAATGATCCCTTCTCTTTGCAATTTGCATTGGGCACCATTGTGCCACTCGTAGAGCCTATGAGACCAGGCAGCTGTAGATAAAGAGAAGCCTTGTTCCCTGGTCCACTAACATTGATGTTAGCTTACGCAACCACTAACAAATTTAATCCTCTAACAACGAACGTGCACATCCACACAGTCAAGCCCATGGTGTTGTAGTTTAGCTAACGTCGATCGTACAAACCGAATTCGGCAAGGGGGGTAAACAGGGGCGGGGGGAAAGGAGGGGGGTGAAGGGTGACCCTTGCTTGTGCGCAGCCGTAACTGATGGTTACGACTTTGAGTTAATCCAAACCAAAACAAAATGGAGTCGAACGATAAGAAGCAATCCTTGACGCGATGATGATGAAAACGAAATGGCAAGTGATGCGATCAAATAACCTGGAAAGTTGATCACTAAGGTCATCAATAGGTCGGCCGCAAAAGTGAGTTGCTGGTTAGCCGCCATCCACACAGTCCACTACAGCGAAGGTCGGTCGCTGTTAGTGTGCTAACGCAATAAGATTATCTTAGCAGTTAGTACCACAGTTTTTTTCATGTTAGCTCTAACAGCGAGTGCTTCCAGCACAGTCCACTAACAGTGAACTAACATTGATGTTAGCTAACAACTACGCTAACATCGAACTAACCACGACCGTATTAGTGCCTAGAGAAAGATCACATAAATTTATTGAGTGATAGCAAATGCAGTTATATATCATGATATAAGATTGTGTCATACATTCTGGCAAGTTCAAGGCTAATCATGTAATGGCTAGCAGCGTGCAAATGATAAATTAAGTAAATTAGCCCGTGTCTATGGTTGTGTTGTAAACAATTTCTGCAATGAACAATTTTTAGGCAATACCATTTGAAAAATGACTGATTGTGGCATAATTGGCTGTTGGGTTTTGTTTGCAGTTTTTCGGTTCAGTTTTCCTTAGTTTTGTTTTGTACCAGGATTTCCTCACTACAATCTTCTAAAATCTTGTGTACATCGGTCAAAAAGCAACATGAATGTATTTAGTTTTATGATCAATTGATGCAGCAGCTCATTCATTTTAGCACAAGACGTGTATAATTAACACTCTCACCACAAATGATTGGACTTTTGGTACCCTATTGCGATTAATGATAACAGAGTGTGACAAATACAAAGGAAATGAACATTTAACGTGACAGGAGGAGATTTTTTGAGATTTACAATGTTCTCTCAAATGCACTTGATCGTTGTAGACCACCTACCGAAAACGTTTTGAGGTTATTGGACCAAAGGCATGAAAGAAAACTGAAAACCTTGTTTGAACTTGCCTGCTATTCCTAATCATCCACTATAGGAAAACCCGGCTTTAAATTTCCGTTGTGCAACTAACCGAAATTACGAAATCATCATCTTATTACATAAATCGGCGTATTCGGCTTATTCCACTTCAGTGGAGCTAATACATTGGTAGCATTCCATATGCAAAAAAACCTGGTTTTAAAAATGAGGGTTTCATTTCTCTCTGGAAGATGTCCTTCAATGTCTCTTTTAAAATTGACTATATCGCAGCTCACTTATTAGCTTCAAATGCCTCCATTTATACTGAATCTCACATATACTATTGTATTTATGCCTTCTAAGCATCTACTTCCATCTTCCTAAGTTGAATCTCATACCTCCTGGCTACTCCTATATATTGCATCACCTTCCTCCACGCTGCGAAACTTGCGTCTTTACAGATCATTAATTTTTCAGAGTGCAATTTTGTTGCATGGTGTATGCTGCACCTGGTTCCCGTGTGCGACGTATCCAACCCAAAAAACAGTCGTGCTATAATATTACATAATATGGCTAATTTGCACAATGCAGCTTGCCCTTTTCTAAAGAGTTATTGGTATTATTAAAGGCCTGCGGGGACTTGTTTCCAGAAAAGTCTTCCTTATTTTAACAAACCAATATGTTTGCTGATTTAGAATCGCTTTGCAAATGCATTATACCAAACCTGAAGCTGAATAAGCCAAAATGTCTTTATATGAATGAAAGATGTATTTGGAGTTTCTGTTGCTGACAGAAACTCCACCGCATAATTGTCTTGCAGGCAATTCACTGTTAAAAATAAACTGAAGCTGGGACTCACAAATGTCAGAACTAAATACAACTGGGTGCCTTAAAAATACGACACAATTGCAGGGAACGTAAAAATAACAACATGAAATCACAGCTTTAACGTTATCATGGTTTTCAATTGTTTAAACAATTATCAGTCCTATTAAAAAACAACATTGCAATCTTCTACATAATTTAACTTTTGTATCTATGCATTATACATAACATTCATTTAACGTAACCCGACATGGTGATAATATACTTTAGGCAAACGATTTCAAGAAAAGAAAAAAAAAAACATAAGAACGGAAAAACATGAAGAAAAATACGATTTAATTACGCCAATACATTTGTTTTATATGGCAATATACATATTCAAATGCCATTTAACCAGATCTTTTAATCCTGAGCATGAGTATTTTTTATACAAGTACCTTACTCGGATTCAAACCAGGGCCCTTAAGATTACAAGTCCCTATACCTTTATCCACGACATTACATTAATTTATCAGACCGAGATGGTAAAATCCTAAATATATGAACTTTTTTTTTCCAATTAAACAAAAAATCTTCTAAATCTGTGTCATACTGTCAAAAAGCACATCAATTTTATTAGGTTTTTATAATCATTTATTTGAAATCTTCATTTAGGGCCAAAATGTATAATTAACCCTCATCTAACCAATGAGTGAATTTTTGGTTACCCCCAAGCCCCGATTATGTAACGAGTGGAATACAAAGGACAATAACATTAATGAAGAGGAGGATTTTTGAGGATTTAAATTTCTCTCAAATTGCACTTGATCGTTGTAAAACACCACCTCACCGAAAAACGTTTTGAAGGTTATTGACCACAAAAAGCATGAAAGAAAACTGAAAACCAAACCTTGTTTTGAACTTGCCTGCTATTCTAAATCGTCCACTATAGGTAAACCCTGCTTTAAATTTCCGTTGTGCAGCGACCGAAATTACTAAATTCATCATCTTATTAGATAAAGCGGCGTATTCGGCTTATTCACTTCAGGTGTGATCTAATCATTGGTAACATTCCAATATGCAACAAACCTGGTGTAAAAGAAATAGGGTGCTTCTCTCTGGAAATGTCCTCTAGTCTCTTTAAAATTGACTATATCGCAAGATCATATTAGCTTCAAAATGCTCATTTATCTTAATCTTCACACATATAGTTTTATCTTCATAAAGCATCTACTTCATCTTATCGTTGATCTCATACCTCCTGGCCTACATCATAATTCTTTCATCAACTCCATCCACTCTTCGCTGTTAAACTGCGTATGACAGATCATTTAATTTGTCAGATGCAATTTTGTTGCCTGGGTGTATGCTGCAACCGTCCCCCCTTCGAAGGTATCCTCAAAAGAAAACAGCTGCTATAATGTTACATAATATGGCTCATTTTCATGCAAGCTTTGCTTGTTAAAAGAGTTTTGTATTATTAGAAGCGGGCATTCGCGGGATGTTTCGCAAAAAATTTATCCTGTATTTTCAAAAACACTTATTTTTTGCTGATTTAGAATGCTTACAAATGCATTATAATACCAACCTGAAGTGAATAAGCCAAAAATGGTCTTTATATGGATTGAAAGATGTTTTTGGATTTTCTTGTGTCATGACAGAGAACTCCCAAGCATAATTGTCTGCAGGGCCAATTTACACTGTTAAAAATAAAACTGTAGCTGGAACTCCAATGTGTCAGCACGTAAAATAACTGGGGTCCTAAAAATACTAAACAATTTGCAGGGACGTAAAATAACAACATGAAAACACAGCTTTAACTAAAGTTATTGCTTGGTTTCATTGTTTAACATATTATAATCATTAAAAAAACATTGGCACTCTTCTTACATATTTTAACTTTGTATCTATGCATTATACAAACATTTTCCTTTTACGTAACCACCTTGATGTAAATAATTTTTAGAGGCAAATCGATTTCAATAAAAAAAAAACATAAGGAGGAAGACAGGAAGAAAAATAAGCATTTAATTAGCAGACAATTTGTTTTATATGGCAATAATACATATATTCATGCCAGGGTTAAACCAGAATATTTGATAATCATGTAGTCATGAGTATTTTTTATACAAGTACTTTACTCAGATTCAAAACCAGGCCTTAAGATTACAAGTCCTTATCCACTTATCCATACTACTACATAACTTTACATATATCGAATGGTAAAATTAAATATATGGAACTTTTTTCAAAGTACAACAAAAATAAAAAAATATTACAAAAATACAAAAAGTAGGAATCAGAATTTTTTAGGAACTATATTTATCCAAAAAAAAAATAAAAGAGAAAATAAAGTTTTGCATTTTGAATGACATTGCGACGTTATTTAAACACGTATTAGAAGGCAAAAGATTTTCATAGTTCATTCTTCTTACATTAAGAACGTAAGTTACAACAGCACGTAATATTACGGGAAATATGATTAACGGTCGGGTATAATAACTCTCTTTCAAAATGTGTGATATTATTACCTATATTGTTTATTTACAGTTTATCATGCTTCCAAATTTACTTTCTAGTTAGATATAAGTAACAGCCTGATGATTGTTGAATAACCGGAGTTGACTGTAATTTAAAAGGTAGATTATGGTAAAAATTAAGAACATTTGTTAACAGTGTAGGACAGCAGGCCAGTTTTAAAACACAATGTTTGTCTTTCCTTCTACTGATTGTTTAATAAACTTTCAACCATTTCGGCATGGCTCGAAAAGTGGGGAATTGGGAAGCTACTTCCCAGGAAACCCTTTGGCCATTTGGAGGGAAACTGGCCATTTGGAGGGAACCTTTACACATAAGTTATGGTGGGAAATCTGTGAGAAATGTGACTGTGTGAGAAATGAGGACTGTCTTCCCGGCAAAGTACATTTTTCAAGCCCTGATTCTAGGTAGGTGTTCTTGTCCCAAACAATTGATGCAGTAGATATGAATTTGTTTCTCTGAAAGCTGCTTGTGTCTTTTTAAAGTCAGACGCAGGATTTTTAAAAAAAATTTTAATATAATTTTGATATATTATCAAAAATTAGTTAACTCAAATTAAAGAAAATGAGGGCAGCATTCGCAGGCAGTGCATCTGGAATTTCATTACAAAGTTGCTAATTTCTATTTGAAGGACATCCGATTTGAGGCTTGATATTTTAAAACACAGTAATTAGTATGTAGACAAGCTTATGTACATGGGCAAAATCAAATTTGTGTAGAAAATTCGAGGGGAAGCATCGTCGGGCATGCCTACAAAGGAAATTGATCCAGAGGGAGCACACCAATCTCAAATTGTCTCGGTATTTCCTCCCACGAATTCTGAACGGGACCAAATGTGGGTGAAAATGTAACTCCTTTATATATTTAATTTGTTTTGGTAATTTAACACAGCCCTGTTGAGATCAAATTTATAACTGTCCTTTCTGTTGTATAAAAATTAAAGCGAAGCATATAAGATGAAAATGTCTTTTGTTTGCAGAGTGCCTGAATCTTGGCCTTCTTTTTTTACACAAATTTTGCTCAATTGATAGGATTGAAATGAGTCAAAACAGTCGTGATTCACTTGTCATAAGAGGAGTGCCGTGGAAACCAAAGTGCAAGGAAATTGCATCTTGCGTCTGCAAAGAAGTTATATCTCCAGAACCATTCACTGTTGTTGTTTCAATTCACAAGTGTTTTGATGCCCATACTACCTCGCTATATATATTATACCTACGGGGCTACCAAATGGATTCATTTATACAAACACGAAACCCCCATGGATTGTCACCTTAGACAAACATGCGAGGGCAACAAATACAGCGGAACATTTCAAACAATCCAAACTCTGACTTTTTTTTAGATCATGGGCTGTATGAAACAATAGGCAGATGTTGAAGTAAATTATGCAATTACCAGCGTAGAATAGAAAGGGGAATGAAGGTTACAAAAAAACCTGCAGTCGGATTCCAACAAGTCTAAGGACAAATATGGGGCCACGTGGGATGAAACATTGGTTAGAATTGGACAAATCTTTTTGGTAGGGGATGAATTCTAGTATGGGGTTCTCACATTAATGGATTATCAAGATATGTTACCATTTCATTTATTCAAATTTTACACCTCGCTTTCTTGGCTGTGAGTGTTGGATTTTAAGTGGGGACCTCTTTTCTGTGAACTTCTTGTTTCCCTTAAAGTCCCTTAATGAAAGTATGCACGTAAATTAAACTGTATATGCATGAATCTATTGAAACGTTTGAAAGAACTACTTGTAGAAGGGCATATTCAGGACACATCTAAGGGGAGGGCCAAAATCTCAAATTAATTTTATTTTCCACATTTTGATCAATCTAAAGGGGACTGTATAGTAGAAAGAATAAATCAAAATTAATGTGTATTACATCTAATCCAAATTAATTTTACAGAGTATACTTTCTACTCTGATCTCCACAAGCACTCTATAAATTTCATAACTGGTATAAACTGAGAACAGAAGATAAAGTTAACACCCCCCTGCAAAGGATGGTGGTTGTAAATGTAGACGTTTCCTAAGTGTACCCTAAAACTTAGATATGGTGATATTCTTAACAAGGTTGAAAATCAATGTTTTGCCTAAATCAATATTCAGTATAAATATTTAAGAATATCAAAACGAAAGGGCGGTATTTGATACTTTTATTTTGATCTTGACCTACCAGTTATTAACCATATTCTTAGAGGGAAACTTAACTCGAAAGATGTACCTGACCCCAGGTCCGACGGCATGGCCTAGTCTGCATGGTCCTATCCTATCTCATGACTGAGATCGGGGTAAGAGCAATGAATTTATCTTTCAGCATAATGTTACTGTTTTTTTGGATTTTTTCTGACAGACTGTGGGTGATCATATTTGTTTTTGTGGGTAATTTTCTTTTCTAAACAGTTGTCTGATGTAGCACTATTTATGAATTTGAAACACCACACAATTTTTTAATTGACTGTAGTGTACTGGCCTCTGAAACCCAAGTTATGAAATTGAAAATATTTTCATTTGTTGAATGCTTCAGAGTATGTGGTATCATTCTCTAGTATACAAATATTGGACTGCCCATGAAAGACCATAGTCAAAACGATTGACCCTAGGTGATCTTGAGGACCGACTATTTCCCAGAATGGGGCTGAGGAAATATATAGTATGGTCTCGAGATCGCCGAGGGTCAAGAGTTTTTGACTATGGTCCGAATAAAGGGCAGTTCAATACGGTGTGATATACTCATATAGTTAAAATAAAAAAAGTACTATACCGGTCAAAAAAAATTTAAGTACCAGCCAAAAAAGGCTATAAACTGGGCAAAAAAGGTACATACACATTTTATGCAAAAATAGTGAAAAGTACCTGCCATGTAACTTTCATTTAACCAAATCAGATGAAAAGGATAACTATATGACGGTAATAAATAGCTACTAGTTGCACTGAACATTTTTGTAATTATCCTATAGACCTTATCAAAATAAATGTCGAACCTACGGTCATGACCGCAGTTTAACGTTGAGGTAGAACCTTTCATAATACCATCCCGTGAGTGGTTTTTAAACCAATATTAATGTAATACTAAATTTGCCTCTACTATACTGTACTGTACTACGCACTTTGCAAAGTACTTATGGATAAAAAGTGGTCCAAAACGATGAAGACAAAACGGGGACTCTTCCCTGATCATCCTAGGCTCTGTGGGGTAAAATGAGCGTAAAAGTCTTGGTTTTTATGTGTACGATAGGGCTTTGTGAGTTTTCCTTTTGTGGGATCACATGACCCCCTTTGTGGGGATGAATTTTCCCAAAACTAGTGCATTATGGGATGGACTCAATACACCCTCTGTTTATGTCCCTACTTAACTGAATAAATTTTGGAATTTGATATCATCTATAAACCATTGACTAAATATTGCATGTGTGCATAACCTAATTTTGTACTTCCTTACATTATTTGATGACACTTTAAATGTTACTTTTTCAATTTTGAGGCAACCCCCACTTTGCTACATTTTGAGGCAAAATTCTACATGTTGACGCAGACCCCATTCAAATAAAATATCTGGTTATCATGTTCATTTGGTAAAACAATAGAAAATAAACCAAAAAAAATTGCATTTGGTTAACCCCACATGGTATGTGTGTGTTAACCCCACAGGGTATGTGAGATGGAAGTGCTCTTTTTTATTTGTGAATTTCAAGACAATATTTTCCATATAATTGAAAAAAAAACCCACAGTCATAAAGAGCAACAGTGTACGCTTATTACTTCAGCAAAATTAAGTCCACTGCCTCCGCCAGCTAGCTCATGCAGACATGGCCGCATCCTCTCCGGAAGAACTCAAATACACCGTCAAGCCAAAAGGGTTACGAGTTTAATACCACCGTGCCCCAGTTTTTTATCCTAAGGACATACATGTACACACATTTATTAAGATACACATCGTGATGATATTGGCTCCGCAGAATAACACGGCTTGATTCTGATAACAACGAATCCCTCCAAACACGACCGTGGCCCGTGGGTGGCTAGACTGCCACGCAGCTAATATATTTTTAAATTGTTTTTTGCTGTGTTTCCATTTCACCCAAGGATAATTTCTTTTTTATATATATTTGTACTTGCATGTACCAAGGTTAAACCCATAAGGTATATGAGAAAGAAGTGCCCTTTTTTTTTTATTTGAGTGAATTTCGAGACGATAATAAATTGTGATGCTAGGCAGATTATATTAAGACATGTGTGTATATTGAGTTTTTTAGAAAAGGCCAATTAGAATTAGTAGGGGCACAGGTAATGTGAGAATTCAGATTTAAGATGCTCGGGTTAAGCCCCGAGAAATATTCTATTTTGGGATATTTGTCATCACAAAATCAAAGAAAACAATATTAAGGTGCACATTTTTAGCTATTTCTTAACTGTAAAAGACCTATACTTCATTTCCCTACCTCCGTACAGTAACTTCAGCATTTCTACACACACAAAGATGACATGCATATCTTGAAGCGCGCGTAAAGCTGCGTCAAGGTTATGACATCACTGCACGGAAGGAGAGAAATGGACTATAGTTTATTTCATTGAAGGTACAGTTGGTTGATGATGCATTTTTGATATGGTATATTTCTGCATGTTATACAAGGTTGCAGATAAGGCATACGCCACTCTGTCTGTATTCAGTGCAGGTATGAAAATGCATTAACCTTAATGAACAGAGTTGCTCCAGTCTGCTTCAAAGCAGCCTAGTGGCATTGTGGCCAGAATTTAGTGATATTACTGACAAGTGAGGTCCAAAGAGGCTTGACTTTTCAAAGGGACAAGGTTGGACCCCCCCCCCCAAAAAAAAATCAAGCTATATTCCACTCTGGTGTATCCAGACCTGGCTTTGTGAGGTGGACCCCGGGGTGTGGAAAGACATCTAATAGCCAAAATAGGCTGATTTTGCATGTTTCTGCATAAACCCCAGGGTGTGCACGCTCCCTCCGCACCCCCCTAACTACGCGCATGATGGGAAAAAGTAAATTGAACTCAAGAGTGTTTATTTGAATCCCCAAATAGGGCTCACTATAGGATTAGGGCAGTGTGTCATTCCCACCTCATCTCTCCCCTTCTCTCTCCTCCCTCCTCTTTCTCATTCCTCCCCCTCTCTCTCCTCTCCACTCTCCTCTCCCATCACTCCCTCTATCTCCCCTGCCCCTCTCTCTCTCCACCTCTCTCTCCATCTCCACCAATATGTTTTGTTTCATTATTTGCTGGAGTCTGAGAACCTGGTAACTCTTTTTTGCAAAATTTAGGGTCATTAACAAATTGATTTTTACTTCAAAATTTCAACCTGCATTTCCAGGTAAGCCCACCGAGAGGATTACAAGTCGTTAATTTTTCAAATTGCTTCACACATTCCTTTTTCTTATTTCTCAAAATATCCTTGAAATTCAATTTTCTTGAAATTGGAAGTGAGACGTGAGCACGTAGATGACAATGTGTTCGATATAGTGAAAAGTATCAGCACCATATCCTTTCTACTTGTAATGCATGTTCCATTTTCATTGATATAGATCTATGGAGACGTGCAACATAAGGCTTTCCAAAATGACATTTATGTTTCTAGTCACATGCTTAACCCAACTTTTTGTAGCCAAGTCATGCCCGTTTTTGTCCCACCTCGATGAAGTTTCAATATTTGTACCGAGTTAGTCTAATCCATTACAGGATGTAAGGCGATGGCATGGGGTAACTGTGTATTTTTTTTGTTGGAAATAAATAGGTTGATGTCAAAGTGGTGAGTTTTATTATCGGAGATGGGCTTGTCAGAAATAGGTTAACAAATGAATAAGTTTGATATAGGAATGTGGCTGCTGTACAACCAAGTTATTTTTGCAAGCAATTTAATTTTGCAAGGCCTAGATTCGCGAAATTAAATTGCTGCTAATTGATCTGCATGAATGTGGATGGGGAGTAGAATTAATCAGCTTTGGATGAAAATAACTTGCTGGGAAAATGGAAGTAATTGGCATTTGCAAAAACAAAATAAAACAAAAAATTGCTGTGAAATTAACGGGTTTTAGACTGTATTTTGAAGGATGTAGTGAGAAATTTACCAAACTGGACAATAGGTGAATAACAGATGTTGAATCTGGCTTCTATAGGATTGAGATACACGACAGGAAATTGACAATAAAAAAATAGGACGCAAAATGTGTAAATCTGATAAAATGCAGAAAATTCAGCCACTGTCAAAGAGTGAAAATTTCACCTCAAAAAGGGTGAAATTGATAAAATCCACTCCAAAAGAGTGTAAATAAATCCTGAACTGAAAATCACTCATTACAGTACTATTTTCATCTCCAAAACAAAGTAGATCCATTTTGGGTTTTTAGGAAAAAAATGTGCTGTCTACTGAAGATAGCATATGGGAGAGCTGAAATATATAGGTTTTGATAAACGTAGTTTATAAATACCATATGCAAAGCATCACACTTGTATTTCTAGATTAATTTTATTATTAGATATTATGAAATTGAATTATTACACAGTGTAGCCCGATTTCTACTAACCATCTTCACGTTTCACATACAAAATGTATGTCATCACATAAATTGTCGAACTGGAAGATAATGTTATCAATCAAATATGACACCCGACCTATTTTCATGTGACAGACAATTCCTTAAATTTCGTTTTCTGAAGGGATTGCTGTCTGAATGAACACAAAAACCAAGACTGGGCTTATTGAACTTTATTTGTCAACAACCTTCCCCTCTCCCTCGTTCTCTTCTCCCTTCCTCTCCATTTTCTTTATTTTTCCTTCACCTCTTTCTTTCCTCTCATTCCCTGCTCTCTTCCTTCTCCTTGTTTCTCCCCTTCCCCTCCCATCTTTCCTTCCTTCCTCCCAGATCCTGTCTTTTTCCTTGTTTTCTTCCCTCTCTTTCCTTTCCCCTTTTCCCATCTTTTCTCTTCCTCCCTCACCCTTCTCTCTCTTCATCTCCTTCCATATCCCTTCTATCTCATTCTTTATCTCTTCTTCCTTTCCCTGCCCTCCATCCCTTCTATCTCATTCTTTATCTCTTCTTCCTTTCCCTGCCCTCCCTCCCTCCTCCCCTCCCTATATGGTGATGTATGTGTTAGAAAACCTTGATCCTGGAGCAATCCAGGATCAAGGTTTACCGACACATATACCACCCACCCTCCCTACCTACTGACCGACTGGCCATCTAATGTTTTTTCCTTCTAATTTGCAATTTGCTCATTCTCTCTATTGCTTTTGTTTGATCTTGCTTCTGCTCTCATTCATAAGCATACTCACACTCTCCTGCTTGCTATATCTTTCTCTATCCCATCTTTTTTTTACCAACACGTACCATATTTAATACTTGTATTGACCTTGAAACTGATGATGCATAAGATGGAAAGTGACGATAGGATAATGATAACCAATATGCTTTCAAGGCATGAGTGGTCAGTCAAGGTCAATTAGAAATGTCCAATCTAGCCCCTGGACTTGATGATTGAGGGATATGCCACATGTTTGTGTTATAAAGCATATTAATCTTGAGGAAGTTGTGTTTTATGGCTAGAAATGGCTGGCATTTGGGCTATGGTAGGTTAGTGGATATTTATTGTTGTCCATTGTGTTCACGTATATACTATAGTTACAATGTTTTACAACAATTTGGTTTAGCCTCGTCACCAGGGACCCCAAATTTTACCGGAAGTGGTCAAAAGATTTGGTATCTGATTGAAAGGTACTTTCTCATTTACCTTGTGAAAACGGAGAGCTAAAGGAGTTTGGTTTGGAAGTTATGAGCGAAAATATGGTCCCATTTTTGTTGACCAATAGTACCAATATTCATTAGACTAGGATTGAAACTCAGTGCAAATTACAGATGGCATTTTGGGTGAAGGCCATTGTATCAGATGAAACCGTATATACTTCCCCCTTTGTAAAAATGCCTATTGTTTCCCCCCAAAAATGAATTACACATACACATCCAAAATAGCATAAAAAAACCAAAAATGGGTTTGTGTTGTGTCCACGATCCCTCAACTCAACATAGAAAGTGGTAACCATGTGAGTTCTTCATTTTTTCAAAACCCCCCTTTTCAATGATTTTTCATTGATTTTACCCCCTTTTTTTGCAAAATCGATGACAAAAACAGGGTTAAAAATAACCCCCTATTTCAAGGTTTTTCAATGACAAGATTTTCAGGCACCCCTTTTCAATGACTCTTATAATTTAACTTTTAAGAACAAAACATTAACATACAAAGTATCAAAATTACTTTGTGTCTGCTGGACTCTCAATATTATCCCTTTAATTGGGATTAATACAACACATGTATACTGATTTCAACTGAATGAAAATGCCAAGATAAACAAATGTTTCCTGTAAAAGTTTGTGTCGACCACGACCAATTATTGAAATGCCCCTTTTTAAAATTTTCGCGGAGACGGATGCTCAGATTGTCCCCTTTTTCATGATTTTGCGGTCCTCGATGACAGTAAAAAATATACCACCGTTTTCCTTGAAATTTAGAAACTCGCATGGTTAACCAACGTTTTATGTTGGAGTTGAGGGATCGGGGTTGTGTCATTCCTCAATCTGACCTGCAGAAGTGAAAGAAAGATACAACACAAAACACTAAAAGAAAAACCTCTATTCCAGTGGCACAGCCAGGATGTTGGAGAGGAGGGGCAAGATTTGTGAATATACCGGACCTACAAATGTACCAACAAAAAAACATTTTCATCAACAAAAATGTGTACCATTGGTGTTTACCCCAGTTTTTGTGACCTATTGTTATAAAAACTTCTGCAAGCTGCACATGCATCATGCTAATAATTAAACTTCAACGAAAGAACAACAGCTTTGTAAAAGTTTGTGAACACTAGCACTCTATGGGAAAAGTTTTCCTTTTTTGACAGTTTTGAGATCCAGTGCCTTGCAGTCTTTGAAAGGAACTTCATTGTAATGGTATGAGCATAAGCAACCTTAAAGGCCAGGATGAGATTTTTTGAGGACACATCTCTCAATTTGCACTTGATGGTGGTAGAACATCTATGAGAATGTTTTGAAGGTTGGGATTGGTTTATTGGTCACACAGAACAACAGAACTGTTTTTAACTTGCCTGCGATCTTAAATTGTCCTATCGAAGAAGCATGCTTTGATTTTCTGTTGTGCCCAACAGAAAATACAAATCATCTTTGAGCTTATTACAAAACCAGGGTGTACTTAGCTTATTCACGTCAGGTGTGATCTAAATATGATCCAAATATGAAAAACTTGGGTTCAAAACAATTAGGGCAACATTATTTCTTGGAAATGTCCTCATTTATATATAAAGAGATCCATAGTTTTTGAGAGATATTTGAGCAAACACATGGTGAAAGACCTAGAGCTTTTACACATTGTGAAACCCTCTGAGGTATTTGATAACACCTCTCCTCCAAGACCAAATGTCCTACAGCTTCTCTCAAGGCATCCTTCAGTATTAAAAAATACCATAGTGGAAATATTGGAGCCATGACAATCAGGGCCAATTAGGTAAAGTCCAAGCTACCCCATGTCAAACCCACTGCACTCATGGTTTACCTTTTTAATTACCGTCAACCACCACGCATGATGGCTTGTTCTAGCGTGGAATTATATGGCGTCATGCAGGGACAAAAACTTGACTTACCCTTGCCCGTACCATGTTTCAAGACCATATGATATCTCTTTGCTCACCTGTAGAATTATGCACTGTGGCTATATTGTGGTAGAGGAATAAATGTAATGAAGCGTCCTAGTTTCCGTCAATGTGGTCCCATAAAATTAGTTTTTACAGAAAACCATTATCTTATCTTGGTATTAACTAGCCACATTTGTGATAACTTATTATTTTTATGTTGAATCTGGCAACCTCTGTGCAGTCCAGGGGTTTAGGACATGCCATTCTTATCTTCGATTCGCGCTGTATAGGAGCTGGGGAAAATTTTTGGGCCATATCCATTAGGTGAATAGGGAAGAGCATTTTAATCGATCCAAGAAGTCGCTTCGTGCCTAACAATAGAAATGACTTGAAAGGAAAAGACCCAGTAAAAAAACTTAATTTTGTTTACTGTACGTTTTCTGATTACTTTGTACAGTTTTAATACAATCGATTTTATAAATCATTCTATCACTTCACACTGTAAACGATTTTCACAGATTAAAAAGCTTTTTTGTGGTCACTGCAAAACCCTATCATCTTTTAAGTGTTTGAACATGTTCAAGAATATACATTAGAATTATGAAGAACAGCGTATTTAGAATTAACAGAGTTAGCATGGAAAAGTTAATTTTCTGAGCACTATACACGTATTGCTTATATTATAGGTCCTTTCTACACTCTTCCTTTAATCTACACTGACAAAGTAAAGAAGTTTAATTTAGGCGAACGTTAATTACAAAGTTGTGTCTGAATTTTATGTGTTTTAGGCCAGGTTTTTATTTTTCCAATATTTTTATCGACACATGAAATGCTAACTATTAAAGGACTACGCTGACCATCTCATACGCTGGATATTGATTATTGTATTAAATGTCTTAGTTTAGGTACGCATGAAGTATGATGAGGCCTCATATCAACTGGTGTGGATAGCTCAAAATCCCCATTTTACATATCAGGATTCAATGAGCAGCCTGACTTATACAGGTAGTATTTCAACATTTTTATTAGGTTCCTTTTACCAGTGACTCTATGCTTTAACCACTGCCAATCGTTTTTGACAGTAGAGCACACAGTATTAATGAGGCACGGATTAGGAGTGGCTAGCAAAGATTAATTGCTGTGCGCCCCTCACAGCACTCTAACCACAACCCGTAAAAAAGGCCATGTTTCCCTATATCCGCGATCGAGTATAAAAGCAACAGTGAATTCAATCGGCATCAACATCCGTTGGACCTGAGTGCTTAACGGTAGTAGGGCGCTCTTCCAACTTATCTAGATCAGACAATACTTGACCTAAGCGTTTCTGTTCACAAATGTTTAAATCTCAATGACGTTTTTATAATTGCCTGTTTGACAGTGGGGTTGATCCACTAACCTTGACGGATTTTGAAGTCATAATTTATACTATATTATTATGATAAGATTTATTGACACCAAGATTAAGAGGTGCTCTTGCAATTTCACTGGACAGAGGCTGCCGTAGAAAATGTAAGATTCCATAAATTATCCGTTTGAAATCCCAAATGCCCCACTCGGCGGTCATGTCCTGAAAAAAAAGACCCCTCCAAATGGCTTCCCAATCCCCTAAAAAATCACTGAACCTAAACTAGGCTTTTTGGACTAATTTGAGTGTATTTTTTGTGCTGATCTGAATATGTTCATGAAAATGCATGAATTTGACATTTTATAAAAATCAAAAAAATTTTGACATCTTAGCAAATACAGTCGTCTGTTAAATACAGAGGGTTTTAGTAATTTTGCATTACTTAAAGACACTAAAGTGATTATCAAAAAAATCAAAATACCTGATATTTGCAGGATAGCTAAAAAGTGGAGTGAAGTTTGTAGAAATTCTCTTCTTTTAACTTTTTTCTGGCACTGAAAATTGACGAAAAGGGAAGAAATTACAGTGTTCAAAGATAGGAATCTCCAATTAACTACGTGTGCAGTAGTGTCCATGTGGAAACTAATGGCTAAATTTTCGGTTTTGGTCTTTTATTTTGCCTTCTGGTCCTATGTTTTAATACCTATAACTTTTACCAGACAAGCAAAACTCTGATTTTTGATGATTTGTTTGATGGATTTATTTTCTGATTTGGTAATTCACTGATAGTGCCTTTAATATATAACATTAATCAACTCAGACTTCAACAGTACACATCACCACTTTGTTCCACAAACTTGATTTGATGCCTCTAGTCCATACTCAGTTGTGCACTGCATATGCTCAAATTGCCAACCTGACTGGCTCATGTATACACATTGGAGTACAACATACATTATGCAGCAAAGCTAACATTTATGAGCCACTTATTTACGCTCCGTCCAGATGACGAAAAAATGAAATAAAAATCATATTTCTTTCCTGGTTAAAAACTATTTCCCTGACTATTTAATGTGTCCATTTCAATGCAGTTCATAGTTTGAACAAAGTGGCGTAATATTCCTACCACAGACAAAAAAGCAAACCTAAATGCATTTATATATTAAAAATAATAAAATTTGGTTTTCCTGTCATACAAAAGACGCTCTTCCATAATGATACTTTGTAGGACCTCACTAAAATAAGTGTGCATATGGTTTATGTATTATTACAAATTAATATTGCGCATGCACGTATGAACGTTGTCAGGATTGATTATAGAAGGTAAATTTTGGTTTTCTTCTCTCTTGCTGGTGAGTGTGAGAAATATCAGTGTAGGGTACAAAAAATAAGATGACAGGGAGTTTTTTTGAGTTAGAAAAATGTGGATTATAACCTCTGTTTAGGAATGAATAAAACTGTTATCTTTGCTGACAGCAGACGTTAATTATCTGAGACGTTGAGCTTTTGATTGTAAGAGCATGTTGATTTTGTGATTACAGCATGGAGAAACGATAACTGTCAGTATTACGCCAGTTACAGTCTTGATAATCAACTAAATGTAGACAACTTTTTTGGAATTCCCTCTTGTATTCTTCGCGTTTCTGTAATTTTTAACCTTTTTTGCTTGTTTTTTAATCGCTCGTTGCAGCTATCGCTACTCGACCCTACTAGAGTTTTTAGTTTCGCGCTAGCTCAGATAGCGCGAAAAGCGCGAAAAATTATGTACGCGAAATTTCCACTTTAACAGTAAGTGTAGGTTGAATTTTATACCAATCCTATTTGCGGTTACAATCATGGACTAAACTAAAATTCTGGCTCCCGTTTTCATATCAGTGCTAAATTATATCAACCTTGTTATTATTTTAAGGTCCTAATCTACATTCCACTTGGTTGTTTACAGTACTGTTAAAATTTGACCCACTTCTTCGCATTTGTAAATGGATTTTACGTAGTCGGTCCCCATGTACAGAACGCCATACCTGGTACATGTACATCACAGTCATTAAAGAGAGTAGAGTCAAACCTTGACTGCCCTAGTTGTCCGTACGTTTGAGGATCATCACATACCACGAGTTATTATACCGGGACCCTTTTACAGCCAATCACAACATGGAAGATATATGGGTAGGGTCAAAAGAGCTTAACTTTTTGGAAGCTGCATTTCCATTGGTTATTACTGGATATATGGATATAATTGGCCAATCACAAAATTGCTGTCTGCAAGATAAGTAGTGCTCTGCTGGTTAACTTCTGATAGGTTCTGTGCCTTATGACAGCAACAGGATTCCAGTCAATTTTGGTAATTATTACTCCAGCTGTTTGAATTCCATGCAGATTCTTGCCATATAGCCCCGACAAAGGTTAGGAATTGTATGTTTGCACCCCTAATTGCCCTTTTCCATAGAGATCGTATAAACTGATTTTTAAGAAAATTCATAATTGCCCCACGATGCACTTTTCATAAATTTTCCCTATGATGTAGTTATAATGGAATAGATCATCCAAATCAAAAACTGTGTCACCTTTTAATTTTTTGTGTATTCTGGTTTGGGTCATAATAATTGGACCTGTCCAACAGCTGTGTACTGAGGCATGATAATTTTGGACAATTTCCTTTTTAAGTTCAAAATTGGTAGTAATGTCCACCGGCCAATCAGACATATTCCACATGTTTGCAAGCCACACCAAGAACCATGATAAATTTTTGATACCGCGTTACGACTGGTTAAGATAAGGTTGAGCTGATTGCCAATGTATTTCTATTTCAAAACAATGGCCATTAGGGACATCAGGGATCCTTCAACCAGTTTATTAATTAGTCTAGCCATAGTGGTAGATTTGGAATCCTTCCTTCTACACTTCAGTTCCCCATCAAGCCAAACAAATATTGATTCTGTATGTCTAGCCTTGCTAGTAGTACTATGTACATACAGCCTGAAAATAAGCAAACATTTTTCTGCAGTGAGTAGCTTTCACCTTTCAACTCCTCGTAAATGAGTTGCACCTGTGGGCCAGCAATGATGCAACCACATTCCCATTTTTTTTCAGAACTTCTTAAAGTTTAGATCTCTTCCACATATGAGATTGTTTTGTACCAATCCCATAATTTCATTGCAATATGCTATACTGTACTGTACTAAACACATGTCAGTACTTAGGATAAAAAGCATTCAAGAAGTTTAAGAACCACAAGCATATTTCACAATCATGCTAAAAATTACTAACTAATTAAAAGTACCAACAATTTGTGGGCTAAATGAGTAAAGTCAGGGTTTTTACGTGTGAAGAATGGGATTTTTTGTGGGATCACACATGACCTTATTGAGGTGAACTTTCCAAAATTGGTGCTGGTGGGAATGGACTCAATACACCCTCTGGATCTGTCGTGTCGCACTCTTCTTCAGCATTTCCGCTTATTCTTCAATGTCATTCAGAAAGGGTGCAGTGTAGGTTGGTCTTAAATGGCATTTTTAAATAGGCCTTTATTTTTTTTCTGGGTAGTTTTTTCACGTGGCATTTAAGTATTTCTTTATTTTTTTTCTGGGTATTTTGAGAATACGTACGTGCATTATTGAAAAAGCCCGGCTGCTATATTGGACAAGCTTTCATGTTATTTATATGCAGCATGCTGGATGCATCTGAGCTGGTGCTTTATATAATTTCATAGGAAACCGGAGTCGTTTATGTTAAAGTCTGCCGTGTGTAGCATTTTTTTTTAGACGGACTATTTGAATATCATCGAAAATCTAAGTCACATTCTATATTGGACTATGGGAGAACCCTGATGAAAACTTAAATTGAGTCATCTGGTCTCTGCACTGACACACCCCTAATCAAATGTGTCAATACTTGTTAAATATACTGAAGGTAGTGTGGTCAGGACAGGACAATGACTAACTGATATCTTGCTGTGGTGGTGGTAAAAAAGTCACCTCATAAGAGTTGCAACCTATTGATTTTAGTAAGCATGGGGACTACATTGGTAGAACCATACAAATTTTGGTTTTTAGGTCATTGTGTCAATGGGTGCATTGGGCTTACATTACTTGTGTGGCAAGAGTTGTGGCACTGGGTCAAAGTGTATAGATTTTAAATGTGCATTTTCTGATTCGTCTTTGGGGACCCCTGATTTACCTGGCAGTAGTATAGATTTTGATATCGGATGCAGCTGCATTTTCCTCATTGTCGTCCTGATATTTGAGCCCCTTAAATCTATTTCATTCCCACGATATGAATAAATATGCTATACTATGGTTCACCATCAATATTCGCACAGTTATGAATAGGGCCTTGCATATGTGTTTATTGCTTCTATCATCATAAAACTGCAAGTTTGTTTCCACAGTACTTGATGGGCATATGTGTAAGTGCCACGCTCTCATCTTAAGTAGAGAACATAGTAGACATAAATTGGGAACAAGCACCTTTAAGGATATGACTCATATAATCCTAGGTCTGATTTTGACTTAATTTTAGGCTAAAAACAAAACTAAATTTGGTTCTATTATCAAGGGCATTTCGTGATTTCTTTAAACATTTAGATGCACTGATGGACTGAATTGGTGATTCTTCCTTTACACACACCAATTAAGTTCCCAAATCATTGTGTATTATAATCACCTGATAACTGAAAAAGATTGATTGTGAACAGCAATGTTTCCATCCTATCCTACTAGTACTAATGTCTTATTACACCATTTGCTGCAGGGGCCGAAGTCAGCTATGCTAATAAAAACTTCTCGCATCGCATATCATATGTCAAGCCTCACCTGGACAGGGAATGTTTAGAATTAAGTAGGAAGGTGTGACCGGGGGAATAGGAAGTTGGAACCCGGACCAGAGGGGATGCGTGGTCAACCACATTCCAGACGGTCTTCGGCACAGAAAAGTGTGTTGGCCGCAAATTTTGTGTTTTCCACACTGCTGCTATTGCTCATCCAATGGTGTAGCACAATGGACCGTGACATTCACGTTTGTGTGGGGTGCGGGTGGTGGGGAAGGGGGGGGGGGTAAATTTATATTTTTGTTTTTGTTCCACCATGATGTGATTCAAAGCTCAGGTTTAGAAAGCCATTTCATGTACCTCATGTCAACCGAAATCCTGTCCTTATAGTTTGATCCACCCTAACCAAACAGAGACAGCTAGTATCCAACAAATTTACTCTATAAGTTGAAATTTCACGAGGTTTTTATTTCACACGAGAGGACCTCAATCGCAAAATAAAAACATGTAAATCCTTTTGCAATAGTTTCATCTAATTGTCAGTACCACAAAATTTAATTTTTGGCGATTTGTCCAAAGAATCGCAAAATATCTGATACATGCGAAAATATAGACTTATATAGTATTTAACCCCACAAGTACTACTTCCCAATTGGCTCCACTGGAATTAATGCGATTTTTGTGGCCAAATCAGTAAGTTTTGAGACTGGTGGTAAGGCTGAAAACAGTTAAAGCTTAAATATTTGGTAGCTTCATTTCAATTTTCTATTTATTGAGTATATGGTGTATTTTTTTAAGCCATTCAGAAAGATTATGATAGGCATGTTTGTAATTGCATTCAACATCAAGTTAATTGCTTGACATAATGTTGGCATGAGCAGTCAGTCAGTAGGTACATTCTTCTCCCTTTACGAAGACCAAATATAATTTTGGATTGACAGAACATTGCACAGAACTATCTTTTTTGCGCAAAGATGCCTTGCTCCTCTCAGCCTTGAACTTTTTACCTCGACAGGCACCTTATCCTGTCACAGTTGTTGGACAAAATTTGGAGGCGTCTTTGACAAGACTAATGGAACCAACTCAAACTGGCTGGCTTATGCTTGTTCGGATAATGGTCATGTGCACCCTGTGTGCAACGCAAGACAATAACACTACACTAACTATCTCCCCAGTTTCAAAAAAGGAGACATCCCTTCTTTTTTTTTTAGTTTGAAAAAAGGAAATAAAATAATCACAATTTATAGCCAATTCTGCCAAAGGTCCAAATCTCCAGTCATCCGCAAGATATCCTAATCTTTAACTTAATGAACAACGGACATCATCCCCTAATGAACATACTCCGGAAGGCCCAAAGACTTATTATTGGCATTAAGTGTGACATTTTCTGGACGAAAGAAAAATAAAACATACAGTTCTACAGACACCTTATCAAAATTATCATGGGCACTTTTGGCAGCAGCTTTACAGTATACAATAGCCCTGACTGTGTAGTTAAAAACCAGAAATGTTCAGCCTCATTCCATTCTAAAATGGCAAGACAGAAGAAATGATGTGCTGGTTGTTTATAGAGCTGTAAAATAAGTCCCATTAAAGCAAAACAGCCCAATTTCAGCTCACTCAGGTTTTCTTGACCATGAAGTTACTAGAAACTAGTATAATTTTGGAAATCAAGAGAATGACTCTGTATTTTTCTCATTGTAGGGTCCCTGAAATTTCAGCTTCTATTAGATCCATCCTTTCCAAGACAGCACAAATAAAAGTATTTTAATGGTTAAACCCTTCAATATTTGCACAGTATGATGAGTCCGTAATGTGCATTATCACTTCCTAAATATCAAAGCCACAAAGTTTCCCACAATAAATGGGTGTGATGAGTTTGTGCAAGTACCAGACTCTCATAGCAAGTAAGAACACGCACAATAAATCTGAACAAAGCACCTTTAATGCGAAAGAAATGACACTTTCAATGTGGCTTCAACTGCTATAGCAGACCGTAGTAGCCAGTCAAAAAATTTATTGCTCTTCTCTTTGATATACAAAAATCTTTATGCCTTCCATTTTGATATGCCAAAACATTATTTTCCCACTAAAAACACATTGAGACTGCCTCTTTCCTCCAGGAACAGATAATTATTCACACAGGCTACTGAAACCAACAGAAAATGAAAGAGTAGGGAGGAATATCTGGGCCTCAGACCCCAACACATTACAAGTGATACTCTCGTTCAGTCACGACTATGCACAAGTATCCACGTTACGCTCCACTCCATTTTAGCTGTACCTTCACCCTTCCATACTACTGCTGAAGCAGTGGTGATATTCTCAAGTGGATTAAAACCCCCTAGTACTGCTGGAGATGATTGTTATTCATAAGGTTGTATTAGCCAATGGGGAGGAGAGATGGTACGAAAAAACTTAAGGTACATACAGATGTATAAAAGGTTATCTTCATTGGGTCACACAGAGATTATCACTGTGTTATGAATGAAAAATGAGGCAATTAGAGATACTTTAAGAAAGGGGATAAGTTTCATGGGGTTAGTTTATAATTTGACTGAATTTAAACAGTTTTCTGGTTTGGATATGGTGTTTTTAATATAGCTTTCTATTAACTAAATGGACTTGTCTTAAATTGTGCCCAATGGTTACAAAAAAAACATATAGGGAGAAATCTCTTCATGTTTTCAGTATGTGTATCGTACCTTCACCTTGCCAAACTTAACCCTGGTTTGCCCTGCAAGGGACTATAAGTGCACAGAGATCAAAATTTTCAATTAAAAAATATGCATTTTCAAGATTACATTCAGATTCATCATGCAAAATGCATTCAAATGAGTCCAAACAAGCCTAGTCTTAGGTCAGTGGTTTTTGAGAATCTATTTCAAAAGCCACTAATATGTTATAATCTATACAGAATCTACCTGAAAAGGTTAACCAGCTGAGCTTTAATCAGCAAAATATCAAATTGGCAGTATTACAGCAAATCACAGCAAATGGTGCTTTTTACTCTGAATTCCAAGGTACGCTGACTAATCCAGGCAATATTACGCTACATATATCAGGATTATTAGACTGTCAAGCTATAACATTCATTTGATTAATGGGAGCGATAGATCAACGACCGGTAGTCTGGAGAAATACACATAATGTATATGTGTGCGTTTCAGTTAGAAATTGCCCGCTTGTGTTAGCTTTATTTACACATGGGTAAATTATTGCTAGAACAAGAGCTCATCTTTGGGGCCAACTCTAAAATGGTGAATCATGAAAAGGGGTTGGGTTTTGGCGAGCCTTATCGGGAACATGGTTTGCAGTACAGAAACCGTTCATATAAATGTGGTTGTGTCTGTGGGTTGGGGGATAGACACGAGAAAGTCATACGACTGTATATTTAGCCACACAGTAACATCCTGGTTAAATCCAGATGATGGCGACCAAGCCTCATTCAATATAGCAACTCACCCAAATGAATTATAGATTACAGCTATACAGACTGCACACCATAAAGCGATTTGGGCGCTTTGATGTGGACCGGTCATGGATGTTCCCGTGGACCGGTCATGGATGTTCCCGTGGACCGGTCATGGATGTTCCCGTGGACCGGTCATGGATGTTCCCATGGCCCATATATGACCTCATCCCCGTCTGTCATTCATACATGAAAATTAACAAATAACCTTTACAGTGGAGTTGACACCCCAACAGATTGGTACATTTTGTGACCCCACTTTGCCTGACCCGACTCAGCAGCCTTTACAGAATAAAGTGTATGTACTTTATTCCATAAAGGCTGTACATCACTTTATTCTGTAAAGGCTGCTGAGTCGGGTCAGGCAAAGTGGGGTCACAAAATGTACCAACCCCTCCACACCTGTGATGGTTTAACATAAAAATTATGCTTTGATACAAATTTAGAATTTTTGTTCAAGATTTTATGTTTACATGTTAAATCAATGATGATGTCTAAATTTGGGATTTCTTGGCTGCCATGACTGGTTCAAATCATGTGATGCTCATGTGA
>JAMKCH010001886.1:0-31693 GCA_023653785.1 Ophioderma brevispina
TTGCCTTGTGACCAAGTGATATTGAGAGGGATTGTTAGGGGAAATATACAAATCTTAGGTGATTGGGTCACGATAGATCCGTTCGATCTAGGATTTTGTTAAGATTCGTATAAATGAACTTTCATCGATTGTAAATATCAGAAATAAAAATATGGGTCACCAAACTCGTTTTTGAGAAAAATTATATTAAAAACGCTTATTTTTTCCAAAAAATTTGTAACACGTCTATGAGGAAAATTCCATTTTTCCCGGACATTTTTTAATATAAAAAAATCGGTTCGATAACTTTTGTCCAAATTTTAATAAAAGCTGCGCACTAACAAGATCTGTCGATTACTGAGGAAAAAAGTAGGGCGTCACCGAAATACGTTTTCTGGTATTTTCGAAAATATGGAAATTGTTAGTAGTAGTTAAATACCAATGCGATATTGAGGTGCGTAACGCACAAGTGTCACGCATGGCAAACGTTTATAGCTGACACGCGAACAAAAACAGGCACGCAAAAATGTGCGCACTGATTAAAAACTTAATCTATGAGCATTGTTTTTCCTCCTTGTAATTTTTAATCTTTCATATGATATATTGTTGTGTATGTGAGAATCAATAAAAAGCTGGTAAGAACAAGGGAAAGAAAAGGTTTATGAAAAGGTGAGAAAGAAAAAGCTTAAAGCAGGGCGGTCCAGATTTGAATGCATTTTAAGTGTGTGTAGGTCTATACCTTTGAAACCAGTATTAGCTAATGCGGGACGAATATACCTTATTTGTAGCAATTTTAAATACTGTTGTCAAATTTGTTCCTTTCGATAATAATATAATTGTCATTGGGAATATTAAAAAAAAAACAGCACTCGCCCGGTGTATTTTTTAGCCAAGTCGGCCCTATCTGCGCAACGGCGCTAGGCCACTTAAAAATTCAAGTTTTTGCTTTGAGAGAGAAAGACAGTGCTAATATGTAAAATAAAGCCTTAGTATAGTTGAACTGTGGGTGATCGATTTGCATCATCTTATGTTTTAAAATGATTATGAAGTTCCAAGTAATTGATTCAAATCTTCACAAAATGGAAGATAATCAAGAGTATAATGGCAATGTCAAAGACATTCCTTTTTAAATTTACTGGCGTTCGGCCGTAAAGTACCTGAATTCCTATATAGAACTGAATTTAGCGGTTCTCGGCTTCGCGCTCGCTAGATTCAAAGATTATAAGCATGTTTGACCTTGGGCACATGACCTTGACATAACATATGAGGGATCCCATGACACCTATTGACACAAGTTTGGTTCCAATTGACTTCAACTTTCAATGAGGTCAATTTACATTTTTAGCCTAGTTTCAACTGACCCTCACATGACCTGACCTAGCAACATGAACTTTGACTCATCCAAACATATGAGGGATCCCAGGTGCACCCTGACAGAAGTTTGGTTCAAATTGAAATTATTTCAATGAGGTTTCAATTTCTTAAAAAATTAACATTTAGTGACACACAAACACACACACATGACTACACATACCACACACACATACACCTCACATACATCCACACATACGCATGCACAACAGATTACTAAGTGGTTCCTCAGTATAGCTGGCGGCACACAATTAACGTTTTGCATAAAAATAACTTAGATGACCATGAAAAAAAATGTGTCCATACTTATGAAAGTTAAATGTGAGTTTGGACATACATGGATTTTACATCGAGGCAAATATAAGGTGTCATTAACTGTACGTCGAACTGCGTAAAAGGAGAAGTGATATTTCCCTTCAACGAGAAACCTAATAAAATCATATTATCATATGTTATGCATTTGACATTTAAAAGACTGTGAATGTTGTTGGAAAACAAAATACTCTGTTCATCTGAGATGATTATTAGACTTTGGACATGGAAAATTTATAAAGAAAGAAAGAAATCTATTTTATTAAAATACAATGAGATAAAAAGTTGTGTGAAAAAATCAGGAGAGAAGCTGCTTATTTTAGAAAAAAATAAACAATTTTTAAGAATTTACAATTTTCACCGTTTATATATAGCAATTATAATCTGACTCAAGTTTGTTTATACTGAGTGAAAATTATGGAACAGCATATAGGCCCTACAGCACTTCATTGGAAACAGTAAAGGGGCCAAAGCGTGCATGCTATCTTCGGAGATCGCACAGCGTACGCGAAAGGTTGTTTTTACGCGCGCGAGACGCTAGGGGAAAGCCAAGTCACAATTGGGAGAATTATCTGCTTGGAGACTGGTTCGCGCGCAAGCTAGGACCCACCTTAAGGTGCTGACAGGATTATGCACTTGGCTAGCTGCTGGCCTAGGTGAAGCGAAATTATTGCGAGAGTCTGATGGCAGTTGTCTAATATATAATAGGTAAACAGAACTTGATCTTGTAGCTAGGGAGGCTTGGAGGGTGGTCCAACCTAAAACTTAGAAAAAATTGAGGCATTTAAAAATATATGTACTCACTATAGGCAGTGTGTAGTAACGGTGGTATAACCACATATTGAGATGTTTGTTCAGACATTCAGAGAAAACACTTTCTGGGCCTCAGATTTGCACTAGGGGGTTAATGAGTATGAACTTTCTACCAATACCAAAATCTCATTTTGATGAATAAGGGGGGTGAGACGAGGCACATAGGTCACCCACCTTACGAACGTAAACATATGAGCTCCACCAATGCAACTGTCTTTTTATCAAATTGGAGCAACTTAAAAAACTTTGATCACTGAAATGAAATGACGTTTTTATGAGTTTGTGTTAAAAACCGTAACTCCCAAGAAAGACTGAGGATGTATCTAGTACAGTGCAAACTATTCCTTTGTTGGAAATCTTAGGTTGGATGTAATTCTGGGTTATATTTCAACATGAGGGATCCAATGAAAATTTTGCCCCTGTTGTAAACTGTCTAGACCCCTGCTCTTTGCAGCAGGTAATGAATTGCGTTCCATTCTCTCTCATGGATGTGTAACGTAGGTATTCTGTCGG
The DNA here is from genome assembly GCA_023653785.1 of Ophioderma brevispina. Classification (NCBI taxonomy): domain Eukaryota; kingdom Metazoa; phylum Echinodermata; class Ophiuroidea; order Amphilepidida; family Ophiodermatidae; genus Ophioderma; species Ophioderma brevispina. Next base: position 2,989 of record JAMKCH010001886.1, read on the forward strand.
ATAATCACCCAGTTACAAAAAACAGAGACCTGGCAGGCAGGTCTCAAGATGCGCATCTAGGGTATCAAACTTCAACCTCTTGGCAATCACATAGGGTATCAATTTTACTTTCAGTTTCAGGTAGAGTATAAAATCAGCAAGAATCTCCTAATGATGATTTTTGTGTTCATATCTGCTCAAAACAGAATAAAAAAGCCCATAAATAGCTCAAAATTGAGAGTAAAATCCAAGATAAATTTCTAATGGTAATTGAATGGTCCCGGGTCTCGGACTGAGGGTGTCTATTTGACAGATGTGGTCTCAGATAGGGTACCTTTCATTAGTTTATGCGTCTCATATGGTCACTGCCGGAACCCTTGGAACTCGGGTGGATACCCGGGCTCATGTACAGGTTGCCCCCCCCCCCTCGGGCCATCTACACAGTATTAAAGGTGCAACGAGAGATTTTGAGACGTCCATATATTGTGTCATTGTGTAGTTATTTCATATAGATTAGACCCCCAATACCATTTTACCTTGTATTGGCTACAGAAATGCCTTGAAAGTTAAAACAAAAGGTGCTTTTTCTTTCTCATATTTCAGTATAAAACATAGGCTGAATTTAGTATTTGCTCCTATACAAAAATAAGAAATTTCACATTTTTTGTACCAAAGAAATATTTCTCAGCTTAGTCCTTTCAGGTAGGGGTATTTTTGATGGAAAGCTGTACATCAATGCAAAAATAAGAATTTTCAATATTTTTCGGAAATCTCTCGTTGCACCTTTAATCTCTCAAACTTTTTGTACTCAAGATGTGTTACAAATGGCTGCTAGCTCCAGGTCTATATAGAAGATGATATAATTACATTATACCCTCGCACCCTTCGCACCTACTTTGCATCACATGCTTTATTCCGTTAATGGAATCAAGAACATGATACAGAACAGATGCAAAAGGTATATTATGTAATTATGTCAAGAAGCTACAGCAAATTGTTTACCTTTTTGACAATTCCCACACAGATAAGAAACCTTGAGCACTGAACGGCAAGGGTTGTATCCCCTTTTGAGAGATTACGACAACCAACTTTGGTTGGAAAGTTAAAGGGGCATTTTATGATTCCAGCACCTTCTGTTTTATTCATGGTTCACTAGATATCCTTGAAAAACCTTATTCACAAAATTTTAGTTGATTCCGATCTTGCGGTTTTGAGTTATGAGCAATTGCTTGTTTCCCATGGTCCCATAGGCCACTGTGCTTTAATTTGTCTGTTTACGGACAGAAAATACAAATTGCGAATTTCTTACAGATATGGCCGTATTTGTACGCAAGATTAGGTACACATGAATTACTAAGGCTAACGGTTCAGATGATATAAAAATCTCAATTTTTTTTAGGCAAGTCGGGGGACGAGGTTGTGGATCACGAAATGCCCCTTTAACAAATTGTTTACTTTTTTGACATTTTCCCCACCAGTAGTGTCAAGTTGTAAGCTTTGTTTACTAACATTAACTATTCCTACTTCTACAACATGAGCGTGCGTTGATTGATGAACCTAGTTGCTGCATCTGTATACGCTGCGCTTATTTCCGGATGATATTAGAACGCAGCTGTTCGTCACATTTTTGGTTGCCTGACGCGTCCGTTTGATATTGTGGACGTGCAGGATTCAACAAAAGGAGAGGACTGTTTTAAAATGGGTTGCATTCTGCAAACTGACATATTTAAATGTAATATTCTTTTCACATGAAAGAAACTTAAGTTTCTCTTTTCCTTTTTGCTATACTGCATGTGAAAATGTTGATCTTGTCAATCGATTTGTTGTAAGCCACCCTCACAAGACAAAAATACACGACACATGGGTGCATCGTCATTAATTCCTGACAAATTACCACGTATCTTGGTTGAATCCCTAATTCAACCATGGAAAATGCCATGGTGACCACGTTTGGCTTGAATAGCCATCACCAATAAAGTTAAGATAGACATTTCATATTAAAGTCCCAAGAATGCAAATGAGATATTGCTATCGATTCCGTCAAATACTACTGCACAACATCATACACTGCATGACGGAAACAATTGTAATACCTTATTTGCATACTTGGGACTTATACACGAAACGTTTACCGACATATTCCCTACCTCTATGTCAAGGCACTAAACATGGGTAGTGTCATCTCCAATTTTAATCAGATGCTTTTAAAATTTTGACCCTGGTAAAATGTCCGAATTGTCCATGATCTTTGAACTTTCCATCATGGAAGGGCCGTATGCAGAATTTATTTTGGAGTGGTGCGAGACTTCGAAAAAGTAGACTCTGTAAAAGTGGACCTAACCCAACTAAAATTGCCCTTTTTAAACATCTCATCACCAAAAAGTGGATTTTCTTATCAAAGTTTCTCTACAATTTGGACCTTTTTATAAAAAAAGTTGTCCTTTTATCACTTTGTGGAATTTGAGGCAACCCCTGCACTGGGAAATAGGCTGTCTTAACTAAAACCAAGTTAAGTCACCTTAAGTGTGTTCCACTGAGATGTGGCAAAGTGTTATCATGCTTTACATGCAACCAGCAACAAATTCAAGGCTTTGTTTTAAAAATCTGTGGGTGTTTCAGATTTTTTTAGTGTCAAAATCTCAATTAGAATTTCGCAGTTCTCGGCTTTTGCGCTCACTATATTCAAAGAATATAAGCTGTGGGCCGCTCCATGACCTTTGACCTTGGCACATGACCTTTGACCTCATCAACATGAGGGATCCCATGGTGCACCTATGATAGAAGTTCGGTTCCAATTGACCTTCAACTTTTCAATTGAGGTCAATTTTTAAAAAAAAAACTAAAATTATGACACACAAACACCACCACCCACCCACGCACAACGGATTGCTAAGTGGTCCTGCCAGCTATAGCTGGCGGCCCACAAAAAAGGCCAAAAAATGATTCAGATATATGTAAAAAAATATTTGTTTGAAAATTGAGGGTGCAATCCTCGGGAAATCTGTGTCCGCCCTTCAAGAAGTCTTGTTCATCACCATCATAATGGTTTCTTGGTTTACTCCAAGCATGCCAACTTTCGTAAGGTTTTTTTTTGCATATTTTTCTCACTCATTACTTTTACTATAGTGTTTTTTTGTTTGATTTTCAGACAGACAGACATGACAACAAATTGACATTATTAAAGCCCTTACAAGAACATCACACTCACAGAAATGAGTCGAAACATTGTTATCATTTTTATAAATTTTACTGGAAAAACCACTGTATCAGTGTTACATTATATATCTACATAATACACAGTATGCATATCATAATAAAATCATACATTTTTACACAAACTCTGCAAGAAGTTGTATATTGTGTCTATGTATATATATTACATTCCATAATAAATATGCATGCACCTTCTATTAAAAACGAAGGGATAGTGTTGAAACAATGCTACTTCTTTGTTCCGAGAAATGCATGCTATGTTATGTTTACGGGTTATCCCGTTTCAGTCTAGCCCAGTCAGAAGTAATTTTCAACTAATCTTGTTTTTCCACTTTGTGGCAGAATGTTACATTACCAAAATAATTAAGATCTTACAAAAACCTTGTGGGACCATGCAAAAAAATTCCAATATATGCATAGCACGTTTCCTCTGCACAATAATGCCAGTGAGTTCCTGCAAGCTTTATCAGTTAAGCTGCTTTTTAAGGTGCAATGAGAGATTCCAAGCCATCCATATTTTGTTATTTTGTGTCATATGTAGTGATTTCATAGATTAGACACACAATAGATTTCTTAGCTTGTATTTGGCTATAAAAATGTCTTTAAAAGTGAAAACAATAGGTGGTGTTGAGTTGCTCATTTTCAATATATATAAAACCATAGGCTGAACTTTGTAAATTTGTTCCAATACAAAATTAGAAATTCCACATATTTGTACCAAAGAAATAATTCTCAGCTTAATCCTTTGAAATGGGGATATTTTTGATGGAAAGCTTTACATTGGTGTAAAAAAATCAGGAATTTCAATTTTTTAGGGACACCCAATATGTGGAATCTCTTGTTGCACCTCTAAATATACCATTTCTATTTCAACACAGGTTAGTACATTTGTACCTTGTCTACTGCCATGCTAAAGATAATGGAATATGAATACTGTACTTCTCAAAACCTACTGATTAAGGGCAAATTTTAAAAGCATGTGTCCTTCGGGTGTGCACAAATACTGTCCGGCAGCTTATTGATCCTTGCCCGGTATTAATGTCATATGTCACACTCCTTTGCTAAATGGGCATCATTTTTAATACTGCAATCAGGGTTACATTTCCATGGTGACCCTGTTTTGTCCAACAAATGAATGTGCTTTATTAAATATTTACAAACAGTTGAAAATATTTGTCAGTGTGACACACACTGCAAATTAAAGACATACACTTATTTGTAGGATTAACTGGGTCACCATGGAAATGGACTACTGAAATAACAAATACATAGAAGTTTCTGAGTCTAATATATCCTTCCCCTCAAACTTACAATTGACTGCACATGTATGGAAATTAAGTTATTTTGCGGTACTGCATATAAATAAACACCTTTGTGTTAAATCTTCACAGGAAGCATGCAAATACAAATAGGTATCATACAAAATTTTCAAATGCATAGATTTATGCAAATCAATTATTCTGATTAATGCAAACAATAGCCTATATGTATAAATAAAAACATAGGTCTACTTTAATTGTTGAGCATGTAATTTTTGCATGATTTTCTACACAGTCATCCTATTATACCTTAGTCTAAAAACACAGCAAACATTTGATTTTTGCATTTCTTTAAAGTATACTAAACCTGAAACCAACTTAACAGTGATAAAACTTGCAAATGCTCAAAAAAGCTGATAAGACCACAAAATAAAATAACTAAAATATCTCAAATTAAGATGAAAATAAAATGTAATTTGATGATTGGTAAAATACCAATGGCAGGGAATTTGCAATCATGTGATGCACTTTTAGCCAATCAATGAACATGAATATATTAATGAGTAATATTACTGTAAATACCACATAATTTAAGGTTGTATGCTGCATAACACTATGCCTTTGTAAGCCATGACTATCAACGATTTATCAACGGTTGACCTTTCTACCTGTGCGGACAAAAGTCAAAACAAGCAGGACTTGCAGCTATCACCAAGAAGCAAGTCCTAGGTGTTCAACTCATCTATAAATCCTCATTAGTTTTACTGTTTTTCCAAAGGCATTATACATGAAGTGTTATGCAATACACAACCTTGGATTATGTGGTATTAACTGCCCACCTAGATTTCAAAAGCCCATAAAGAGACAAATATTTTTTGTTCACTACAGTCCAACCTCGTTTATCCGGCCACCATTTATCCGGATCCTTCTATTATCCGGCCGGCGACTGGCGGCCGATTGCACCTGCATGGTGTATTTTTCTATTTTTTTTCCCTTTATTTTTTTCGTTAACCACCTATTTTTTCCCGTTGAACTTGTATACTATCATATATAAATGACTTAACATGGAAATAAGGGCTTCCCACATCCTTTTATTGGGTTCGTTTTCTGGGGAAGTTCTCGCTACAACGAGGTCAATCGGACTACATCTCTCAAAAATCATAGCTGTGCCACCATGACCGTGATAAAAATGCGCAATCAAAACTTTTCGGCCCGAACACGGGCCAAAACAACTACCACAAACACTGATTGCTGCCATCTAAGACACTATAAAGCGAACAATATGAGATCAATAAATCGAGAAAAAACGGATAATGGAAAAAAAGGTAACTAAATAATAAGTACAGAATTCAAACCAAACAAATTTTAATTAAAATTCTACGTGCGCCGGTGTGCGAATCATATCTAGAAACACCTTTCCAAACCAGGAGGAAAGTGTCAAACCAGGAGTCTTTAGCTCAAAAACTGATCGATATTACCAGCTTCCAAATTTTGCACAATCTTGCCGCTTCGGAACACGAGCTTGTATGATGGAATTCTTGTTTTTGACAGGGATTTAGATCCTTATTTCTTGATTTAAAATCTGTTCTCTTGTGGCTGGAACTGTTACGATGCCGTGTAAATGTCCGTCGGTTTTGACATAACCGCGGCCGCTAGTAAATAGGCAATGATCGGATGATCGGCCATTTAGACCACCAGGTGAGGAATTTTGGCAGACGATCGATCCTGGACTTAGATATCCAATTAGATATAGCAATAATTGAAATAAAGATGCAAAAACAATGTGTATTTCCATTTCATATCATTCATAACACTCACAATTTGTTACAGTTGTTATAGCAATGTATAAATAAACTTCACTGTTTAGCCTGTGTTTGAGCATCAATCGCATATCCGGCCAAATCGCATATCCGGATGAGCGCCGGTCCCGACGTGTCCGGATAAACGAGGTTGGACTGTATATGAATATGATTTTGGTCATTTGGCAGTTGTTAAATATTTCACTGGAATATTATACCTCAGATTGTCCTTATTCAAACTTTGCCTTTACTTATTCTCTACATGACCACCAGATGAGAACTAACTTCCAATACTCTTGTTCCTCATTGCAAAACAAATCTTTGGAATAACCTTGATATTCACACTTCATCAAATTTAGATTCTCTGTGTTAATCACAGAGAATGTCCTCATACAGGTCATTAAATATTGTCTGTATTGTAACCATACTGAGTTTGAACCTTCTTTTAGGAACAAAATTAAAAGAGAAGGCAAGTTTTCTTACGACTTTCAGATGTAGATTAGCATTTTTCAGGTGCATAGCCTGTAACACTCATTTCAAATTGACCTATTAATTATTCTAAAATTAACAAAGAATTTGATATTTCAGAGTTAAAATGTAAAGAATTATTTGCTTTTACTTCATGATTGAAAAATACAATGAGGAATAAGTAGAAAAATTGTTGATTATAATAGTCACAAGTGATTTTCAATGATGCATGTTTTGACATAACAGTGTTACATTAGTTTCATGAGACTCCCAAATAAAACTAATGTAGCTCATATATTCAACTGGCATTATCTACACTACAATTGAATTTAATGTGTCAATTGAATTCAAACATAATTATAGTATTTGTGTAGAAGTATTATTAAAACCACTGAAAGTGCTCACTTCAATGTTCCATAGTTTTTCTTAATTTTTGGTCCAATTTAGTGACAACATGATCAATATTTTTTTAGTTTACTTTTAATTATCTTCATACATGTACATAGTCTAGAACAAAAATGATTAATATCCATAATTTTGTATTTCAAATGAAATAGATGAATAAATCCCCAAGAGCCCTCTTGATTTCCCAGTATTGTGGCCTTGCACTTATATCCACAATGTCTTGGGTTAGTGAGCAATCCATATTAGATACACAAGCTACAAGCAAAGTAAAGCTTACGACAACTTTACTTGTAATAGCAATGCATGTCATTCAGGGCCTCCAAAATCAATTGAACCCAAGGATTGACTTGGACTTGAGTTCCTGGGAACATTTGTTGACTTGTGTTCCTGGGGACATTTGTTGACTTGTGTTCCCAAACTACATTGTTGACTTGTGTTCCCAGACAACATTACCCAAATACAAGCTGTGAGTGTTCCCATGGACATTTGTTGACTTGTGTTCCCAAACCACATTGTTGACTTGTGTTGCTGGGGACATTTATTGACTTGTGTTCCTAAGGACATTTGTTGACTTGTGTTCCCAGACCACATTATCCAAACACAAGCTGTGAGTGTTCCCATGGACATTTGTTGGCTTGTGTTCGTGGGGACATTTACTGACTTGTGTTTCTGGGGACAGTTGTTGACTAGTGTTCCCAAACACATTGATGTGTTCTTAAAACACATTGTTGACCTGTATTCCCAGACCCAAGCACATACGTACATACATACATACACATACGGTCATGCGCACCCTCGCAATATCCCCCTCTGCTTTTCAAGTCAGGTGGATAAAAATGCAGCTTCCAAATATTTAAGCTTTAGCACTCTTCAGCGTAACACTATTTAAGCTTGTTTTATACTCATTATCTTTGAATGCAACATCAATGCTTTGGGTTATACTCCTGGCATTCAGTGTCAACCATTTGATAACTTGGCACTTCGCTTGAGCGTCAGACAACACTCATGTTGAACTAGGGTCAACTCGGGAGCATTGATGCTCTGGACATCAGGTAATTTCTACTCGGTATTGGCAAAGCATTGACACCACACTCAAAGATACACAAGTGTGAAACCAGCTTCATATTGCCAATTGGCTCAATAAAATCAACACTGCTAAATCAGCAGATGCTTAAAGGTACATTTTATGACTGCTTTTAACTTTATAATGAAGAAAATGTTCAAGATTTGTATACCTTCTGAAACATTGGATTAGGTGGTGTAACTTGCACATTCAGTCATTTGCAGAAGAAAATTTAAAATATACACTAAATTTTCCCAGATGAATGTGAAATAACAAACTTTTGTTCATAACACCAGAATGTAATGCCTGAGTTAAATCAAATTTTGGGATTGAGCCTTGTGTGTAGATATCTTTGCATTCATTTGCATGTAAAGGGATGCTCACGGTCACAAAATGCACTTTCAAAATACCCATTACTAACAACCACAACAATGCCAATTTACAATTCCCTCCAATTTGGCAATATGGGTAGTACATGACTATATCATGCGACCAAACAAAATGAGTCATTTGTTGAGCTAACCAAACTTCGGTTTTCAATTTCAGTTCATGTACCGTTTTCTGGGTTTCAGTTTGTGTAACAGTACATCTCTCAATTGGACTTGCAATGCAGTTCCAGAAATATGGCAATTTAAGTGTCACTCAGAAACATGAAATGCAAAAGCAAACACTGAAATCAGCTAATCTCAAAATCAATGTTAGCAACAAACGATTCATTTAGCCTGGTCACACCATAGATAAAACCTTGTTTAACTAGCTTCAACAACTATTTCTTTGACAGAATTGCAGTATCTTCTTCAAAAATGTATACAAATATGAATGTTGACAATTGTATAATGAAGCCAGTGTTATTGTATCTATATTGTATGTATGAAAAGATCATCTGCATGAGACAAGAGGGCTACAGAAAATAATCGGTAGTAGTTGCATTTCCATTACTGCCTGTGCCATCTGGTGCAGTCGAAAACTCCATGTAGTCTTCCACACAGAATAAGAATTTAGCATTTTTATCACAGACATCAAATCCCATGTCAATTTCACGTGCATACATGCACTTACATGATCAAGTGCTGTTGTTGGCGCAGTTGTTTCATGACAGTCTTGCGGGTGTCCCGACAATAGCATGCCACTATGTAATTCACCTCTTTGTCAAATATGCCCTCATATTGACTGGCAGTGTACACTGCAGCAAAACAAGAAAAGAGGCGTGTTACTATAACACACTCTGGGAATGGGTTGGGTGTGGGTTAACAGGATGCATGCATCCTAGCAGTAAGGATTACTGTCACAGGCCAACTGTCCGAGTAAAGTCATGAAAATATACTTCGTCCTCGTTATTTTCTGCTTATCTCCTTCATGAGCTGCTTGCGTGTATCACGACAGTAGCACGCTGCCACGTATCGTACTTCCGTCTCCGCCACACCCTCGTGTTTCAGCGTGATGTAAGCTGAAGAACAAGTGAAACAGAGAAAGACGGGTGTTACTATGGAAACTCAAAAGTGGGCATGGGTGGGTTGTCTGAAGACGTGCCTGGCAGGTCCATGGCGTCCGCTTGGCGGTAGTCATATTCCACAAGTTCGTTTGAGATGGCAATGCCCTGCTCACGGCGTAAGCGCTTACGAGTGTTACACACATAATATGCCATCGTCCGATGTATCGAGACCATGGTGGCGTCGCTGAATTTTGCATTCACATACACTGCAACGACAAACACAGAGTATCCACATTATTGCACTATCACAGATGTCACACTTTCATTTCTTCAAAGAGGAAATTCATGAAGCTTTATAATTAGTCAAACTTGTCTTGCTTGCATATGAGTTGACTATTTATCACAGGAACAGGACAAAACCGCAAGCCCAATTTTTGATGGATTCCAGCTAGCATGGAAAAGGAGAAAAAATCTATTTTACACATTGTATGGCATCATTCACAAGGGCATAAAGAAACAGATGACCGACAGTAATATTAAGTTGAAAAAGTTGGCATTTCATTTCCGACAATTGCACTGAAGCGGGGCTCAGATGTTGGGCTTCAGTTCTACAAGCTCTTCCACTTCCATATTCACAAAGCCCTCATTCTGCACTACATTTGGAAACGGGAACAGCAATCCCCCCTGCCGACGACGTAAATGCTTGCGAGAGTCACACACGTAATAGGTCATTACTCGCTGTATGCCGCCCATGGAGGCCTCCTCACCGTATACCCCATTCACGTAAGCTGCAACAACAACAAACACACAATACCCATGTTACATTATGGCACCATGTTAGGAGCACAAATACATGTACACACACTTGGGGAATCATACGGTTTCCATTGTTTGTAACTTAGCCACGTTGTCACACAAATGTTCGCTAAGCCTCGACTACTGAACTGTGCCATCAGCTCGGGCCATTTCTGCAGGTTTATCCCCACCTTGTTGCCTCTACGGGTCCTTGGTTTTGTTTCGGGTTGGTCGTCCCTTTTGCACAGCGTAACGTACGTGGCAGCAGTAAACAGACACAACGTGATTGATGGCGCTTTCTCCCTGGCCATACCTCTTCTGAATGTACACTGGTATCATGTAAAAATTGGAAAGAGAAAAGACAAATTGCGAAATGTGAGTTTGTTGCTGGGATTCCAATCAACACAGATGAAAAAATTGTGCTGAATTTTGTTTCTTATCTTCCCACATAATGACATTTTAGTATCATTTGTGCTCTGTTATTTGTTGATAATCTGGCCAACTGTCTAAGATGGTCGTTTAAAGCCGTGGGGTTAAGACGACGTTAAGATTGTCTGCAAGTTGCAAAGATTCAATGCTGTAGAAGATGCCTCATTAGTTTCAGTATGCTTCACATTGTATTTTCATTTATAATTTCCACATAGAGATCAAACACACACAGACAGCTGAAAATGCCAACAAGTTTGCACATTAGCCACATTACAACATTTTTAACGTCGGGCAGACTAGTGCTTGCTCCCACCATCGGTAAGCTTCTCACCACATGTCTTTAGAAGTCCTCCTGCGGCGCACATCGTGACAGTACATTGACATGGTATGGTTGATATTGGAGTCTTTCATGAAGCCGAATCTCTCCTGAATGTAGACTGTAGGAAAGTAAGAGAAGAGAAAAAACCCTGATGTGTAACAAAATGATGGGTTTTGGTTTGTTGGTTTGTTGTAACATTGACAAAATATGATTTATCATCACTCACACAGATGAGTTATAAATACAGAGTCTCGTATTTGAAGTTCAAGCTGCTAATCAATAGCAGAGAAAATCAGTCAACAGTTTATTCATACAGCATGGATTGAAATTACTGTGCACAAACAAGAGAAGCAGCATTAAAACTAATGAGCTAGTGGAGATCCTGACAGTTTACATGCACATTTCATTTAATCTTCGACGTTGTGCCACATCTGTTCCCTTTTCTGCAATGCAGTACATAGCACCATCTTCAGTGGAGTATATGGTTCAGTTACAATGTATAAACCCTGCAATGAGGATTGTCAGAACTAGCGGTACCACTCATAAGAAGGTCCGTCTTTTTTCCTTCGACCTTCTGCTGTTCGCCGTGTGTCCGAGCAGTACACGGACATGGAACGATGAATGTGGGTTTCCTGCTTGTTGTACTTGGTGGCGACATACTCTGTATTTGGCAAAACAGAGAAACAAAAGAATGGGTGTCATCAAATTGAGTCCTGGCCTTTTTGATAAAGATTTTGGTGGTTAATTTTTCACTAATAACTTGCTGAAATGAAACCTGAATTGGAACATGAAGATCCAACACAAGTATAGGCCTATCTATTGAATTAGATGACCTTCATGAGTTACAAAGATGCGTCTTCTGACACTGCATTCATCACAATGCGTTGTTGCATATCTGAAGACAGATTCTGTCAGAAAATAGAAAATGTGAGGGTTAAAACACGATGTCATCGCAAGCTACAGTCACACATGCTCATTTCTGCATCAGTACAACATGTGAATGAAGAGGTCAAGATGTCCACAAATGCTCCTAATAATGGAACACAGGTAACAGTATTAGTTGTGGAATGCACTTTACAAAAACTGATGTCACTTTTGCACTAATAATGAAGCCTTCCATCTCAATTATATGTAATAAACCCCAGTTGCTGCCGATTAGAATCATGTGGAGAGCTTGTCACTGTCCATCCCGAGCTTTGCACACTGCTGGAAAAAAGACTACACCCCATGCACTACTTCCAAAACTTTTGTCCTCGTCGCATGTCGCAACAGTACACCGCCACGGCGCGAACCACCGTCGATTCTGGAATTCCGTCCCCGTACTTCCTCCAGATGTACTCTGCGAAGAAAGAGTAGAAAGCGGAGATCGGTTACAAAGTCAGTGATCAGCGGAGGGCGCAGGGAGGATGAAACAATACCTATTCTTTGTTGTCGTACTATTCTTTGTCCGACTCTTCTCTAGCATCCGACGTGAATCGCGGCAGTATGTGGCTATGGTATAATTGATGTCAGTCCCTCGTGCGGTGGAGTAAATTCCCTGAATGTAGGCTGAAAGAAGGGTTAGCACAAAAGGTGACATCACTACTACAAGTAAGGGATTGGGAAGTCTGATTAAGTACACACACTTGAACATGGATGAAAATAGGCAAGTAACATTTTCTATGAGTATTGCCACAAAACATAATAGCAAATCCACTTGTGAACGAACCAAGCTAATATGTCATATAAAAGTTGTGTTCCCCCACCACTTTATAGAAAACATTTAATATAGCTTGGAATAAAACAAAAGGAGTGACACTGATTTGTGTCACTGACTTGGAACACACATGCAAGCCCTAGCAAACTATTCAGAAAAGTGAATAGCCTTGTTCAAGGCTGTCTGCTAAGAACCGACAAACTTGCAGTTTTTTTGACATTTATTCTCAAATTCATTTTGAACATTGTGTTTGCAGGTTGAAATCAGTGCTTTAGCATTGAAGGGGCTGACCTGTCTAGAGAAAGATTCAATAAAAAATAAATTGGTACTCTCCTTGGTGGTCTATTTGCGCACTGGATCTAGGAGCCTGCTAGTCTGGCTATAAAACCACAAGACCCTATGCTGAGTGGAATTTATTGAACTTGCCGATTGGAGGCCTGCAAAGCATGCGAACATAGCCAGGTGGAATTAAAGCCATTAAATTAGGTGCTTGATAAAATGATTTTTGCCATGGTATTGCTATTTCTTTAGTGTTAGGGAGGGGATATGCTACACTCCTCGCTGATTTTCTGCCTTTACGATCTGTGACATTATTGGTATCGACGTGTGAACCGTGAATGAACAGTTTGGTAGGCGCCTTGAACAAGGTAAAAAAGTGAAAAGTCATTCAAAAATGGGTCTTTTAAAGATGTTTACACACTAGTATATGGGGAGTGCTACCATTGTAAATTTTCAACTTTGCAGGAAATATTTCAAAAAAAAAATTTAAACAGTAGTTAGCAAAATTTTTCAGTCATCTGAACATGGTGTTCTCAATAGTTGTCCTGTATAATAGCATGGTAATTCTTTGGACAATTTTCATAGTAAATTTTTTTATTCAACTTCAGTCCAACCCCAATGGGCAAAATATTTTAACGCTGAATCAATTAACCAAAATTCACTCCTCCCCCCATTGTTCATTTGGAAATGGATAATTTGGAATCATGAAAGCATCCTTCCTTTGGAAGGGGTATACACAGTGCCCAAGACTGATCACAGTCGTCTCTGAAAGAGTAGGGTGAAACCCATGATGTCCCTTATCAGGGACGGCTGTCTTTGTCCCATATGCATCATGGACAGTGTTCATGTCTGCCACATGTTGTGCACCATTATAAGCCATACCAGAAGCGATAGGGTGCTTTATAAATGGGCCTTAAGGATATGAATATGCAACACACTTTCCGAAACATTATTAGCACTATTGCAAAAGATGCTCTGCGAATCAGCGTCACATTGTGAAGCAGTGAATACCCTTTGACAATATACAAGTGGTTATCAATAGGGCAGTGTATTTATTCAACAATGCCAGGGAATAAAGGAAAACATGGATACCTTTTAACCCTCCCTAAGGTTCTTACTGATGGCTTAATACATGATTATCATCTGAATAGCCAATCAAAATAGATGTTCTATAGTATAAATCAGTCCCATTTTTATTACTGTGTCTCTGATTTGCTAAAACATAATAAAACCCCAGGTTAATAGCCACACTGGAAATGCTCATATCACATGGTGAACACCAGAGCAAGTCATCTGGCCATGTTTTACAACCTGGCTGACATCACAATAGAAAAATGAAGGATCTTTATTAAACTCTCCTTTGGGAGGTTACAATTTTGTCAAAAAAAATAATCATGTTTTATGCAGCTGGCATGAACAACTTTTGTTTGCTTCGTGAAGTAATGGTAATAAAGGTATATATAATACACCACTTTCAATTTTGGATTTATTATAGCTGAAATTGGGCATGGCCTTTTTTAGATCAGATCTTCCAACAGGATAGTAGAGGAATAACTCGTGGTAGGAAAGTGTCTCCAAGAAACAGAACAGGCTCTAAAGGAAATAAAGCACAAAAGCTGCAGCTAGCCCAGCATAGATGGGGAAAGCTCAGCTGTACAAATCTATTTCAATGCAGACCCTTACTTACATGTCTAAAATTTTATAACAGCTTCTTTCCCAGGACTTCCTTGGATGCTGAAACCAACGTTTATTTTGCGCATATTTTTTCGTGACTGAAAATGGCCTAATTCCATATTAAAATTGAAATTGCAATAGCTCTTAAATACTTTAAATTCTAGAAACTTGACAATGGCAAATTCCCCATTACTTCATCTATTTTCAGCAGTTACATAAAACAATCCTTGATTTTGTTTACTTTACTCAGCTGTAGTATATCTATACAATAACCATCATATTCACCTTTAATAGCTTGTATGACTTCCTGGTTGAGGGCTTTTCTATCAGGATTATTGGAGAAACCGTGACTAGTGGCCTTGCCCATGGCTAGTGTCTGACGGTCAAAGTAGATGTCCATCAATCTGCGGACGCAGACTGACCAGGGTGTTTTGGAGGTCTCCCTTGAGGCCATCTGTACATCGTACAGCTGACCACGAGTCAGGAAGACATTGTAGCCTCTAGCCAGAAGTATCTGTTCTTGAGAAATCTGTGGAATGAAAGTGAGGAGCTACTTTAATTTTTGTAGACAAAATCTTTTTTCAATGCCGATTTATAAGGAAGAAATTATGCAAAGATTAGGGCTATATGCTGTTCCTGGGTTTGTTCTAAATTCAAATTGCACTCAAGTTTGTTCTCACAATGCTGAGAGCATAATTATTGCATAACATGCAGTTGGTATATAATATTATGCAATTTTGGTACAAATTGGCTTTCAGAGAACAAAAGTAGGAATGAATCACTTTTTGAGATTAAAGGAGATGCTGCCTGGGCAGAGTCAGTCCAATTTTACTGGGGTCCTTTTTAAGGGGAGATTCAAATTTCTTAGCCTCCCCCTCCCAGACTAAACAAAAAATTGAGATTTGTATATCATCTGAACCACTGGGATAAATAATGTATCTGTGCCTGTTGTATTTGGAGATCTACTCTTGATGGTATTTTGAAGAGACAAATTAACAACACTGTGGCTAATAAACAGCACCGTCTCTAGGCCATGGGGGAGTGGGGTGTGACACCCCAATTACATTGCAATTTTTTTGCAAATTTATGTTTAACCTGTCGGCAAAAATCTATATTAATGTAAAACCAGGGATTAGGAGTATTTTAATTAAAATCCTGTTATGAAATTTTCTGGAAGAGATTACTTTTGATTGATATATTGCACTGTGCGCAGTACATGTATTACTTAGCTTTATTTAAAAAAATACATTGGCCCTCGGACCGCATGTGTCGCCTGCCGTCGCGGTTTGTAAATGATAGGCCTCATATAACCTTTGACCTTGGCATGTGACCTTTGACCGCATCAACAAATGAGGGATCCAATGTTGCACCTATGACTCAAGTTTGGTTCCAATTGAACTTCAACTTTTCAATTGAGGACAATTTTACATTTTCAGCATATCTTACAACTTGACCTCATGACCGTTGACCTAGGTATGTGATGTTTGACCACATTGCACCTATGACTCAAGTTTGGTTTAAACCATTGAAGTATGTGGATATTACAGGCAAATGTTAAACCTTTTTCATAACGGACAATAACAGACTACATCAACAAAGTTCTGTGGACAATGTGATCCCTATGTGTCTTCCTGCCTTAAGGCAGGCGACACCAAAACATACTTTTTTAAACTTGGTTTTTTCCATTTATGGCTTAAGAAAGGGTTTCTACTTTGCCTCATACCGAATTTGCATTGCTTTCCTATTTTTTGTCTAATTCAAACAAATTACACTCCAATGGGCTCATCAGTTCTTTGACTTGTTGCTATGTACACCTGTTTCCCCACCAAAATAATGCACCACTGGATTGCATGTAGCACACCCATGCAGGAGATACACATGCATATGTCATGTCCAGAAAATTATGGGACAGAGCATAGTTCACTTTATTTTGGAATCTGGACTAATTTTTATACCAAAAGTTATTCTTAGAAACAATTTTCAACTTACATCGACACCATTGACTTCAAGATCATTTGGTGTTAAGTCTCTCATTTCTGTGGCTACAGGCATTGTTCTTAGGACTTCTTCTGACAATATAATCTCCCCTTCCTCATTGCTTCCTTCAAAATCGCCCATTTCACCCACGGCAATGGGATTCCCCTCTCTTGTCAATGCCACCGGCATAGGCTGTGGGTTCATGAATGGGTCCACCATGTTGCCCCTCTGTTGCAAGGATACCCCGGGCGGGCCCCTGGAAGGACCCGGTATATTCCAAGCTGCCGGCTCCTGGAATTGCGACACACCAACAAGCTGATTGCCTACGAGGGGTTGGTTACGAATTGATGTCACTGACGTGATTCGTGGAAGGGATTGCCGTGGTTGCTGCTGCAGAAGATGAGGGGATGGTCTGAGGTAGATGTGTTGCCATGGAAAAGGAGTGCTGTTCTCCTGTAAATTTAAGTTGAGAATATTATCAAGTAACATAATTAGCTAAGAAACTAGTTGACTTGTACAACATTAAAAACACAGGTGGTAGTCATGAATATCTAGTCGTGTTCAGACACTGACCTTTGAGTAACATGGGGCATTTTTAAGGAGTACCTAAATAGTAGATCAGTAGCTGCAAGTCCATCATACCATTGCCTAAAATGGCATTCTGTGGTTAAAGGTGGGCGAGCAATTGCAATAGACAACCTTTCATATTCATATTTTGGGGGTAATTAAATTTTAGGCCCAGGAAATGTTTTGCTTCTACTCTCCAAAATGGCTATAACAGATTTGTAATAAGATGCTCTTGGTGATGTTTCCATGTGAGGGAGAAAACAAGATATGAAAAATTGGACTACAATTTATTTTTTAATCAAAACTGAAGGACTTTTTGCAGCAGATTTTTAATCAAACTGTCGTGTCTGAAGGTCCAAACCACTGAAATGACAGATTGTTGTCCTAAAAATATGTGTGTTGAATTCTCCACTGGAGCTTAAAAAGGCATTTAGGCAGACTCAGAGATCTAAAAAAATAATTTTTTTGTTTATTAATTTAAAAATAGTCCACTAAAATAGAAGATAGTCACCTCAACTATTCAATTCCTAAGTTTAAGAGATTTTTCTTTTTGATGCAGTAAACCTCTATGTGTAATATTTATACAGTATCTACATAGGACACTGTGTAGAATAAAAAATCTGGATCTGAATTATATAACCAAGTTGTGGTCATCTGTATAAGGAAATTGATTTGAGATTAGCTATTTCACATATTGATTAGTAGTATGTGGACAAACATTTCATGTACATGCAAAATTCATGACTTGTTAGAAAAATGAGGCTGCCATCCCCATGAAATCTCAAATAGCCTTTAAAATAAAAGGTGTCATTTTCAAGCATCTATATATTAATACCGGTGGTCTGTCTATCTGTCTGTCTGTGTGTCTGACCGCGTCTATTTTCTCGGAGACCGAGGGTCGCACGGTCCTGAAACTTGGTGGGCGGGTGCCCCTTGACCTTCCGAAGACCGAATTTGTATTGGTTAGTGGATCAAAGGTCATCGGAGGTCATTCCAGGTCAAAAAAGGTCAAATGGGGTAAACATTGGTGTATGGAAATGAAACTTGGAGGGTGGGGTTGATTTTTGATGCTGAAAATTTTGAAGGTTACAACAAGGTCATCAGGGGTCATTCAAGGTCAAATGAGGTTAAACATTGGTTTCTCGGACACAGAGGGTTGCACGTTCCCGAAACTTGGTGGGTGGGTGCCTCTTGACCGTCCGAAGACAGAGGTTGTATTGGTTAGTGGATCAAAGGTCATCGGAGGTCATTCAAGGTCAAATGAGGTCAAATGGGGTTAACGGTGGTGTGTGGACACGAAACTTGAAGGGTAGGGTTGATTTTTGATGCCAAAAATTTTAAAGGTCATGACAAGGTCATTCGGGTCATTAAAGGTCAAAGGTCAAGAGGGTAAACTTTGGTGTATCCAGACGAAACTTGGTGGGTGGGGTCGATTGTTGATGCCGAAAATTTTGAAGGTCACAACAAGGTCATCAGGGGTCATTCAAGGTCAAATGAGGTCAAATGGGGTTAACGGTGGTGTGTGGACACGAAACTTGAAGGGTAGGGTTGATTTTTGATGCTGAAAATTTTGAAGGTCACAACAAGGTCATCAGGGGTCATTCAAGGTCAAATAAGGTAACCGTTGGTGTATGAACATGAAACTTGGAGGGTGGTGTTGATTGTTGATGCCGAAAATTTTAAGGTCACGACAAGGTCATTAGGAGTCATTCAAGGTCAAATGGAGTAAATGTTGGTGTATGGACATGAAACTTGGAGGGTGGGGTTGGTTATTGATGCCAGCAATCTTAAAAGTCACAACAAGGTCATCAGGGGTCATTCAAGGTCAATGGAGGTCAAATTGGGCAAACTTTGGTGTATTCAGACGAAACTTTGTGGGCGGGGGCTATTGATGATGCCAAAAATTGTAAAGGTCATGACGAGGTCATTCCAGGTCAAAGGCACCGCAAACCTGGGGTCATTCATGCCAGGTGATCGTGAAACCCAGATGATCGCGAAACCCAGGTGATTGGCGAAACCCAGGTGATCGCGAAACCCGGGGACCGCCTAGTTTTGATTATTCCTTGAATTGCTCCCCCCAAATGATGATCTACCTTAAAAACCAAGGACACCTGAGGCACATAAATAATGTAACCTGAACAATTCTTGAAAACTTCGTATTGCTGTATTTTGTTTAGAGTACCAACAACCTAAAGGTCAACTATAAATAAACTTGATCAAACTTATTCTCTTGAAGCAAAACACTACAATCTTACCTTCTGAGGAGTCATCCTCAATCTTGATTTCCTCAATAAGCACCTCATCATCATCTTCATTTTTCACAACCACTCCAGGTTTATCTTGGCTACCTGTGCCTTCTGACGGAGGTCTCAATCTTTCAGCCGGCAAATGTCTATGCGGCGAGACCTCTCTTTCTTTAGTTCTCTCTTGATTGGAGTTGGTAGGCTGCTTACTGACCAACATGCTTGGTTTTTGAACAGGAATAATTTGAGATGAAGATGTCTTTGAAATTTGGACATCTTTGGCACTTTGTGCTGGAGAGTTAACAGATTCTGGCGTTTGGACGGATGGGCTGGGCAAGGCTGATCCACCACTGACTTGCGCACTGGTGAGCCACTAGTTCTTACGTTGCATTGGATACTGTTGGAGACTGTCTGGCAAGAGTTCTTGCAAGACTACTCCTATTTCACCCTGCTTTCCAAGCTTAACATCTACGCTGCCCGCTGCTTTGGTCCCTTCAGAAGGTCAAGCGACTAACCAGGCAGCGATGGCCCTTCTGATTTCCCTTGACATTGTCATCAGGTTTTTCAGTGAAATGGAGACACACGAGTTGATACACCAGTCTCACCACTTTTCTCCAATTTCCTCATCCATGATCTGATCATCATTTGAAGTTCTAGATACTACATTACCAACTACTATTGTTTCCCACCCTCTAGTGTGAACATTCTCCCTGTCCCCAGATGTTTTTATTTGCCCACTGCTCGTGAGGCAACCTCTGTGGATTGATTCCTCTCCGCCTCTCAAATTTCCCCTCTTTTCGCTGGTAGTGTGTTCGCCGTCTCTCTCAGGATCCTTAACTTTCCACCTATCCGCTTTTTCTTTCGTTTGCGAGGTTTGTTCGGGATTTCTGGTCTTGCCGATTCTTCAACCCGAAGCCATGCCGTAATGGGTAACAGTGTACCTCAATTATGCGGGGAAAATAATACCAAATACATTAAAAAAATGTCGAATTGCCCCCATTTTTGGGTAAACAATGTGATTACATATTGAGAACTTGAAAAGTTTCACAAGTTTTAAACTTGTCATGATTAGAATAAACATGTTCAATTTATTTTTAACCAAATATAAAAGTTAAATGTTTTCACATTTGACAACTGACAACCTTCAACACGAATATCCATCAAACTGGTAAGCTTAAATTAGACAAACGGAGGGGAAAATTAGTACACTCAATATTGTGAAGGTACTCCCAGTGTTGTCCCCAACTTTGAATGGCATCCTTCTTGATGATGACGCCATCTTGATGACCTTTTACGAACGTAAACGAACACCTGAGGATTGGCCAGCATTTTACTGTATTGTAAAAGAGCCTGCCTTTTCACAACTCCATGATAAGCCTGTAATAGTGCTAGTGGGTGTAACTAACAACTAGTCACTGTGCTAACCATGTATCACTGTGACTAACTATGTAATCAGTATGACTAACAATACAGTCATTCTTCCATTCTGCCTAATAAGCACCTATCCATCAGGCCTGCCTAGTCCCCAATCAATTTTTGGCCATGGACTGTGTTGCCGTTTATGCTATTCGCTGATGTAGTGTATGTTAATATCCATTGATTACTGTTCAAGCCCTCGCTCCATGCACCAGTGATATGCCATAGGATTTGTTGTTGTGATCAGTGGCTCATATAAAAGTTAGCGTGAGCCAGTTGACCTGGTAACAGTCTTAGGCCTAAAAAAATTGTTTGATTGCCGTAACATAGAAAAAAAATAGGTAGGTGGTCAGATTTTTTTTTTTTTTTTTTTTTTTTTAATGTTTCACATACCAGACCACAAATAATGACACAATACAAAAACAATGGCCATCTTCACTTTTTCCTTTGAACCTCTTTTTATTTGTCATTTTGAATGTCCTGCAATCCTTTAGATTACCGAAGTATGACTTCATTAAATTCCTGTTTTTTGCATTTCAGCGTTTTCATGACCTGTATCAGTAAAACATGATGGACAACTGTTTTTTTTTTGAACACAAAAAATAAAAAATATTTAGGTCGCGGTAAAAATAGGGTCGGGGTCGGGTTACGCCAATCAAACAATTTTTGAAGGGTTTTTTACGCGCTTATTCTAAAATGCTCTACATCACAAATATCACTGAAGCATTTTTCCACATTTGGAATCCCTGGGTGTTCATCCATGATTTTGACCTCTGGGTTCAGATTGCCATAAGGCATATTGTCAATTGTGGTCACCAAAATTCAAAATTGTCAACATTCAATTCATCCAATAACTTGATTTGTGTTACATTATTGCAGACGACATTCCCAAATGGCCACTTTCAACCACCCTGTACTACTACTGCTTATTTGAAACAACTACAGCTTGCAAATTTTGAAGAGTTATCTGTAACTTCCCTTTGATTTGAAACATGTCTTTTCAGAATCATGAATGAATGTTTTATTTTATTTGTTGGCAGACTACAAATTGAAATGTCATGTACATCACAAAGCAAAAACTGTATGTCCGCCATGTTTAACACTGACAAATTTTTACCTAAGGACTGACTTTTTCTTTGCTGGTTTCTTTTTAAATCGCTTGCTTCCTCTTGCCAACAAAACCATCGGTTTCCATCACAGATCTGTACATTTTCATAGCAATAATGACTGAAACACAAGTAATTGTTCAAAAGCTCTGGATAATTTTAGACGTTGTGGGTCCTCAAAGCCTCTGAAATATACATCCAGATTACAAATTGCCCAGAAGTAACAATTAGGGGCCGGTGCTGCATTGCCTACCAAATCTGTAGTGTAGGATGCATTAGTTTTTGATTGTACATGCCTTAAAGCTTTTGCAAATAAACTCGTGTATTGAGAGGCCAATGACAAAGTGTCAAGGAAACCAACTTGAAATGTTTTGTTTGCCATGGTCACTCACTCTAATGTTTCATATACAAGCACTCACATGCCCAAGCTTCATAATTAGCAGTGATTACCAAGTGGTTTTAATAAAACACCAAAGAATATTTGCACAATAGTGCCAAAATTTTAATGTGCAGCTCTGTTGTCAAGTCTTTCGTACTTGAGCAGTCATTTTATGTCTTGAGAGTAGTTAAGAAGAACAACCTGCCTGGATTTCAACTTTGGTCAAATACCGACTGGCAAACGAAAGAAACAAATATGTGATTTTGGTATCAACTCCAACATTTCAGATTTAACCTGTATGAAATACTGACCATATGATTTGAACATTAAATTGGCCAATTTTTGTACTATTTACAATAAGACACATTTTAAATGGTAAGAGTAAAAAAAAGACAAATATTAGACTGCTCATGAGGAAAGTGGTGCAAATAACGATCCGAGGTGACTGGAGACCGTGGGTTCGACTATTCCCGAGACCGAAGGTTCGAGGGAAAATAGAGGCCCACGGTCTCCAAGTCACCGAGGAGGTATTTTTGCACCATGTCACGAATATAGAGCAGTTCAATATTTGTTTTATATAACATATAAAAATATTGAAATTTGAAATAACTGTCCATTAGAAAAACTTGCCAAGTCTCGTCGAGATCATCTGCCACCGCAACTCATCCTAGTCAAGACACCAATGCAGGGAAAAAAGTTCCATAAAAATGAACTTTTTCCCAATGATGGAGAAAATAGTAGCTTTTTTATGGGAACTTTTTTCCTCTCCTGTGAAAATTTGGGGACCTACTGTCTCAAATATTTTATGTCACGTGATAAGGGTATCCACCAATCAAATGACCGAATTTTTGATTGTGTTATATAATAATGAACAGATAAGGAAGCTATTTCCTGTGGTATCATGATCTTGTGGCATTTATTTTTTAGCTGTCATACCTAAGAAATCATCAGAATCATTTCTTTTTTAACTAGCATCCGCTTCCATAATCCCTCTAACTTTTTGGTGTCAAAAATACGCATGTTAAATGTGGCTGCAGCCCCCTATATATCTCCCTACAACATTACAAGGTGCCCTAGCGCGAGCGTGGGCATATTTCAGAAAGGTCACAGGGGATGTGCACAACAAATATTGACCGCAGGGGAATCAAACCCACAAACCTTCAGACACATCTTCTTTCTACCCACTCGGACCTCTTGTGCCCCCAGTTATTCCATAATGTTGAAATAAGGAATCCTGCAACTGCAATGGTTGCTATATACCAACTACTTCAAGTCAATAAAATGAGTGTTTTAAGTGCTTCCAGACTATCCCCTAAATATGCTAGTAAAACATGACATGATAAAACAGAAAATTGATTAAGAAAATAATAAACTTTGGTCCTAGTCCTTAATCATGTTTTTTTCTTCTTGTAAATTGTCCCTCTAGCCTTGAAAATGAACAGTATCTCAAAAAAGTATGCTACATGTATGCAATCAACATTAAATCCACACCAATATAAACCACACTTTCATCACTCCTATCATACATTCTTCCATCATTCCAGTTAACCTTACCTTCTGATGACACAGTGACTTCATCGGAGCTTGAGGCGCCTTCCAAAGACATGAGGTCATCCTGGTCTACGTCCACTGGTTCCTCTTTGACCAGGTATCCTGTGAGGTGCACAATGCCTGGAAATTGTGAAAATATTGATTTAGTAGGTTATGTATTGGGTGAATAGTGTTTGTGTATATTACATACCATGTGGGGATGTCTTTAAGCCTTGTGGAGACATTTTTCTTTGTTAAAGACAGCCTGTCACCCAAATAGTTTAATATAGTTGTCTAAGATAATATAGTTGTCATTTTAACACAGTGTGTGTAGAGTGGTGTGAGCGGTGCATATCACTTCACATTTGCTAGCAGTCTATACCTTGTTCATCATTAAATAGGCAAAAAATACTCTGCTTCAGTTTATCCGCATGCAAAATTCTGTTTGATTCGTACAGTACCTCTTGACACAAGCGCGGTCGCACATATATCACACAATGCATTGTGTCCACACCTTATCTTGATCAATTTGCGATCTTAAGAGCCTTGCCTATATTTGGTGATGAACAAGTAGAGATAGTCAGGATATACAATTTTTGTTAAATGTTATGGGGGTAACCTCTGTCAATAATTCCAGTGATGGTTACCTGGGAGGGTTTTTACTGGTCCTGAGAGGGACAACCAAGAATCATGAATGAATCTTACTGGGTGAGTCAGGCGGACTGACTCACGTACCACAATCAAACTTTGACCTATGGATTCTCTAACTCCTAGTTGGCTAATTGAAACATGGCATTATTATATCAGAACTGGAAGTTTGCATCAGTGAGCCCAGTAGTAGTTGTAGAAGTAAATCCAAAGTTTTAAATCCGGTTTTGTCCCCGTGAACGAGGGTGGCCGGATTCACCTCACACTCGCAGCAACTGCCCTTTCTCCCTCCTTCCACTTCACCTGATTAAATGCATCCTCCATCCTCAACCCAACCCTCTTACTCTCCTCCACTTGCTTCTTCCAAGTCTTCTTTGAACGTCCTCTCCTCAAACCTCCCACCTCAAACTCAAAAGCCCTTGTTAAAACATGCCAATCATCCTTGCTCAGCACGTGCCCATCCCAACGTACACTAATCGCCTTCGCCAAACAGTCCATCGCTTCTTCCAAACCCAACATCTGCATCAAGTCCTCAGTCTTCATCCTATCCATCAACTTCACACCACACATCCCTCTCATCATTACTCTCTCTCTCTGTCCTCCTCAGAATCCCCATCTTGGAATTCCCATCTCATTTTTGCTCAGACACCATGTCTCACCCCATACTAAAATCTTTGTTTTATTTGTTCCGATTAAAGGCCCTAATATATTTTTTTAATCTAAAATATGCGCAATATTAAAAAATTTTGTGATCATCTGGGTTTCGCGATCAACTGGCTTGAATGACCCCTGATGACCTTGTCATGACCTTTAAAATTCAACAATCAACCCCACCAAGTTTCATGTCCATTCACCAACGTTTACCCCATTTGACCTCCTTTGACCTCCTTTGACCCCTGATGACCTTTGATCCACTAAGGAATACAAACTCGGTCTTCGGATACTCAAGGGGCACCCACGAACCAAGTTTCAGGAACGTGCGACCATCAGTCTCCGAGAAAATAGACGCGGTCAGAGAGACAGACCACACCTGGGTTTGCGATCACCTGGCTTGAATGACCCTTTGGTTTCGCGGTTTCTTTGACCTTGAATGACCCCAATGACCTTGTTGTGACCTTTAAAATTTTGAGCATCAACAATCGACCCCGCCCACCAATTTTCTTCTGGATACGTCAAATTTTACCCCATTTGACCTCCTTTGACCTTGAATAACCCGATGACCTTGTTGTGACCTTTAAAATTTTCGGCATCAATAATCGACCCCACCCTCCAAGTTTCATCCATACACTAATGTTTACCCCATTTGACGTCCTTTGACCTTCAATGTTTCCCGATGACCTTTGATCCACTAAGGAATACAAACTCGGTCTTCGTTTGGTCATGGGGCACTCACCCACCAAGTTTCAGGAACGGGCGACCCCTCAGACTTCGAGAAAATAGACTAAATCAGACAGACAGACACACCCACAGACAGACCACCAGTATTAATATATATAGATGACTGGAACATCAAATGATCGGTCTGGCAAATTGTACCAGCTAATTTGAGGACAGCCCGTATAAGCCACAACTGCAAGGTAAATGGTACAGAATGTTACGCACATGCTGTGAGCTGTTTTTACTCCTCTGGTCCTACACCTGGGTCCTATATTCATGCAAAATATGCAAAACTAAACTAAAACTTTGAAGAGGTAAATCCAGTTTTTATGCTTCAAATTGACCCATTGTTGAGTTAAAAAATCAAAATTTGGAGAAAACCTTTTTTGAAAAAATGAAAAAAAAAGAAAACTTTCAGTCGGAGCTTAAAGTAGGTTCGGTCGGACGAGGACAAGCAAACAATTACTTTTTTGGGGCTTAATACCTAACTAGACATGGTATGTCACTGCCAATGTATTACGTATTTGTTTCTGACCCAGTGTTGTAGTCTTACAACTGACTTATATCTAGACATTTCATACAAACCTCTTCCTTCTGTGAAGAATGTGTAGCTCCTCCTCGCCCTCTTGTGAATTCAGATCCAATGGCTGCTGGAAGACAGTGCCATAGAACAGCGAGCACACAATAACTCAGTCTTCTCGTGTTTGATGACAACTTGTACTAAACCCCTTTTCTCTCCCCACCAGATTCTGTTTGAAAAAACACAAGCAAAATGTTGGTTATCTTTGACATTGGTTCATTGCCTCTTAAGTTACTATCCATCCCCTATAATGGGGATCCATTTCCAGATTGCAAGTTAAAATTAATTCACATTGTTGCTGGGAATACCCCTTCATAGAACAGAATAGCACTTTTTCATATTAAGAATTCAAAATCCCTCATTGGTAAGACTGCAAATATTGGTGGCCATTTTGGATGGACAAAGGAACTGTCAACCACCAATCTTACAGTATCTCTGATTAGCTCATTGTACACATATATAACCTCCGAGTAATCAATCAAAATAGACATTCTCAATGTATAAATCTTTTCTACCATGTCCCTTTTTTGCGCTGATCATATTTTGATTCCGCAGAATGAAGCTCACTGCGTAACTAAATTATGCCTGTTATTCCATGTGCGACATAAGCACCAATTATGAAGTCCAAATTCCAATAATCCAATAATCTTTTTAGGTGATTATCAATTCTCCTTGACTAGATTAAGCACAGTCTTTCATTTATGACTACCACCATGTAGCTTTAATCATGGAGGTATAAAATATCAAGGATGTGGACCCCGATACCCTAATCCGGTTCAGTGTGCTTATTATGTGAACTGTATTGGATCGCGTCCCTGAATGCGAAGAGCACTTGAACACGTTCTAGACACGGCCTTTTATGTACATGATTGTTTTAATGCGCCCTCTCCAAACGCTTTGCACACGCATCACTCCACAAAATATGACATCGTGCGTGACCTTTCCCTTAGCTGAAAGAGACGTTTTCCGGGCATTCTTGTAGCAACAGAAACTCCGGTAGTCAGTTTCGAAGCGTTCATGTTTTCTTGGTGACATTTGCGAAAACCCATCGAATTTGGACATTCCCTTCTCAAGTTACGGCGATTTTAATACCATCCGGTCGTTCGGTCAGTGTAAAAATTTCAATTATTTCATATCGTAATATGATTTTTTGCGGTGGTACAATGGTGTTTTAAATAGATGGAAAATGACCGCAAACAGATTCCCCGTGTCATGAATATAATGATTTACATGTGCAGACCTGTGCGATTTTCTTTCTCAGCAACAGAAAAAAAAAATCACCGGAAAGTAAGTTCGTTTTTAGAAATAATTTCGGATCCTAAATCTACTGCAAAGTGTGCCCTGTTGACATGGCTGGACATTTTCTACATTTAACACAACATTAGCGCGTTTGGTAGTAACCTAAGGCTAGGCTAGCTAGGATTCCCTTCCTTGTTTTCGCCATATCATTTGACCTGAGTGATGATCATACGGTTTGTTTTTGGGTATACCCCATGGGTATACAATGACATGTACTATCATGCTATAGCTAATATACGATACATGCATATCATGATATAGCATTGCACATGTATGTGTGTGTAAAAACAGTATAAATAATTAACAAATAAATATTAAATAATATAACATAACATACACATGTACTACACTACCAGGCTTGTGAGACGGAGGAGTTCAGCAGCTTTTAGCCAGTTTCGGCATTTTTTTTGCTGTATTTCATTTTTCAACTACTAATTTCATCAGCTCCTTTTTTCAAAACCCCAGCCCCACTTCATATTCTGAGACACTTGTTATCGTTCGTTTCGAAAAAACTCGACAGGATCGAATCATTCGACGATGTAATGCATTTATTTATTTTGTGTATTTATCATTTTTGTTTGTATTTTTTATTGATTTATTTATGTCTATTTGTTTATCTGCTTTGTGACACACAAGTGCAGAAGGGCACATAGGGATTGCCTTTTGGTATGTCCGGTGGTGTGTGTGCGTGCGTGTACACACGCGTGTGTATTGTTTAGATCAAAATGTTAACCCTAAGCAGGTTTTGCCCACTGCTTTCACATACATGCACA
>JAMKCH010001887.1:0-64182 GCA_023653785.1 Ophioderma brevispina
CAAGTCGTCAGTGCATGTCACGATTCGGTTGTCAGCGTATGGGATCTTGCGACTGGTACCAAGACTATTCAATTTTCAAACGCCCACAAGTACGTAGAAAAGGGACAGGAAAAGTGCGCTGAACTAACGTCAATGACCTTTGACCCTTCTGGAAGGAGATTGATAACTGGTGGAAGAAATGGCTCTGTGAAAATATGGAATTTCAACAATGGAGCGTGCTTGAGAGACCTTGATGTCTTTGACAATTTTGAGGTGATTAAATTTGATTATTTCAATATACCCTTTTGAAAATTACGAATTACTTAATAAACTTCCGAATCGATAAAAGGTCGTACTAGAAATACGCCAGTCAAAATAATTCTTGTTCTTTATGTAGGTAACGGGCAATAGTATGTCCAAAACAAAGGATCGTAACTGCTGGCTGAACGACGCGTCTGCGCGTACATGTAAGTAAAAATATACGAAAAAATACTATATTGGCACTCCTGTTGTTCTAACTAGGTTTGATCAAAATCTGACAAGAAAAGCTTTGGAATGTCTTCATTTTAAAAAAACAGACCTTGTTTTGTTTTTAATTTCACAACACCATACTTGGTTTACAGTGCCTACACCAAATTTTTTTTTTTATTCCTTCCATTACAAATTAGTGACTCTGATGAAGACGATGACTCAAGACAGTGGATGGAGAAGCACAAAGAAGACATTCTGTCTTTAAGTGCTTACCAAAATAGCGTCATTGCAACCTCTTCAATGATGTGTATTTATATCTGGTCTTTTGGACCGCACATCCATGTGTAAGTTTGAACGCCAATGAGAGTACCAAGCCTCGTACTGGAAGTCACACAATAAGCATGGGCGTTGACGAACTTGAATCCGTAGAAGGAGAGAAAGCGCGGACAGGTTAACGCGGCGGACCAGTGTTGGCTCCCAAGGTAGTAACGGTTCCAAAGACGAAGAGCGACGCGACAACATTGATGGTGACGATGATTCGGTGGCGAGGATAGACAAATCTCAGTCGTCAATCCAGGATTTACCGCGGCGCCGAGTGTCAAACGGCCGGGGGCCCGGAGAAGTGATACAACTCTGCAAGCTATGATATTAATCGCGGAACAGTCTCACAGAATAAAGTCAATCCTTTGTGGTGACGAAAGAGCGGCGGCTGGTTCAAGGACTTTCTTCCAATGAGAGCATCGCACTGGTGGCAGAAAGGAGAGCATGAGAGCGAGTTTAGTGACGGAGGCCGCTGCAACGAAATTCATAGAACGAAAGCAAGAATCGGCAGTGCGATAAGGCAAAGTAGTATTTCACATACTAGTTAATGTTAATCGTCTTCCAAAAGGCAACATATATACGCGGGACGTGGGACCCGATCCAACATGATATCTCATTTTAAAACATTGGGTCCCCCAATAACATTCGGCATTAAAATGAATTTCTAGCAAAGAAAATATTCCAACACTGAAATGAACGCATACCACGCATACCATAAACACTTCCACTTACTTAAAATGCACATCCTTTACAATTTTTGGCTTTTAATTAACTAAAATAATATCAATGTAGCCCTGGCTGCTATCTATTTCATACGAGGTATTAATCGCATGCACCCCTTGCACTTGTCAGCTCAATATCTTAAAGTATAGGTCTATAGAAATAAGGAAATGGTATACTACTATGTGCTTTCACCATCTGCAGTAACATGGAAAAACAGCAAACTAACTTCATGGCAACATTTTTAAAAAAAAACATAGTTATGACAAAACTCTGAAGTGTGATGAAAAGGCAAGATTGGGTCTCTTGAAATGATAGAGATTGTATGCTCCTAATCTCCCCAGGAAGTTGGTTACATAAAGATGGTGCGCATGGCAAAAGCCTGATCCGTAGTGGACAAGGTGTTTTTCTGTGAACAGTTGGAACATTATACAAATTACTACATGGTAGACATGTTGAGGGAAATAGGCACACTATTTCCGAGGTATGCGCTGCGGGCCCGAAGGGTGGGGGGTGATAGGCCCGTAAGCCAAGTACCAAGGGAAAATAGTGTGCCCTATTTCCCGCGATATAAACCATGTAGTATTTGCTTTTTATTAACACCTCAGTGACTCTGGGGACGAGGTTGTAGTGCAGTTCGACCTATTTCCCTAGGGAAAAATAGCTCGCGAATAGGATAAAGCCAATGAAATAGCGTGATTATAAAGTCATATTTGTTTTAATAACGATTTCAAATAGATTTCTACACCAGCGGAATAGTGCAGTGCAATGGTAAAAAACTATTGCATGGATAAAATCGCGCAGAGTGATATATAAACATTCTGAAAACTTGAGATTGTAGTAGCATTTCATTGGTTCTTTGCAGTGTGATATCGGACGATTATCACACGCACAGCGAGTATGCGTCAACGCGCTACGAATACGCATGCTCGGGCCAATCGAAGGCGAATAGTAACAACGGACTGATCGATTAAAAACGCCGGGGTAGTTCGGTAGGTAAAAAGCGTATAATTTCAGTAATATGTTACCAAATAGCTTCTTTATTTTGAATAAAGGGTTAAAGAATGCGATAAAGGTAGGGTTTTAGCCTCTGATGTGTATCAATCGTGTCATATCACACGGGCGACAGAACTATTTTAGCGTAAAACAACTCGGACTGCGCCCTCGTTGTTCTACTTAAAATAAGGCTGTAGACCGTGTGAAGCTGGTTGATATGACACGACAGATTACACGCGAGGCTAAAAACAATACCTTTATCTCTAAGTGTTAGCGTCAACGACGTAAATATAACCCAGACCCGAGATTCTCCGAAACAGCCGTAACCAATAATTCAGGTGCCCAAAAGTATTAGCATGAGCATACGCACTTCTTTATAGTTTTGGGCCCAACATATTTGGTTAAGTATGTCGTATGGGAAAATCCTTAGTGCATATTTATGAGCACGCGGTATGTACGTTCGTCATACTTTAGGATGTGAAAACAACAATAACAAACGATGCCACATGCTATCAAATATCTCTTTTCCTAGCAAAATAACAGGGGAGGGAGACTTTTTGTGATTAGGAATGCAGGAATCTTTTCGATGGCATTGGTTTCTTCCATCGATTGATTTAGCATAATTATTGCAGGGAAAAATCGGCCGCGATCCGACAATGGAACACTGGGGGAATGCAACACTGATAACATAACGCGTGACCGCACAGATTGTTATTATTGTGTGCCTTTGCGCACCAAAGTGACGACTCGCGAGTGATTGCGAGCAAACACGACCACGGGCGCCGATGAGTGTGAGAAAAGCGGTTAAGGGGCTTGGAACGACAAACTATTCCATAATACAAGCGATAACTTCGTCTCTGATATCGTTCACATGGTTAGCGTGAGGATGTACGAAGGGCGATGATTAAGTCTTCGAAGAAAGATGTCGTGGATCAATGGCATCGAAGGCAGCACTGAAGTCTTACTAAAGAAAACAAAGAATCACTCCCCGCTCTATGTCAACTGCTTGGGAGCAAATCATTTTAATGGAGACGGAGCAAAGCTACATCGCGCTTGGTGTGGGGCGATGGGCTGATAAGCAGTGCTATATAGGTTGTTAGAAGTCACGTAATCCTGAATTTATTGGCGACAAACATCGCTCAATAACCTTTGCAAAGAACTTCAGTTAAGAAATTCCTATAATTCTTTAGAGTTTTCTTTGTCAAGGTAGGCTTTTAAGATCTGCATACTAGAGTTGCCGTTGATGCAAGGCCGGTACAAGGCCAGGTTTAGTGACATTATTCGCGATGGAAGTGTAAGTGGCAATAGATTTGTCCAGGCACTTCATTAGGAGCCACGTTGGGACAGATTCAGAGCGATTTCATCCTGTCAGTTCACCGGAATTATCTAAAAGAACTGTTACATTCTTCACTCAAGCCTACAGACAGTACAGGAATATGGGTCGAATATTCCCAAGAGTCAATGTTGTTCCGATTTTCACTTCAAAGCAATCCCAAGCTAATCGGGTCAGCGAGCTAAGCAGGAGACTATGACATGGACTAGTTTGCTCCGAGTGTTGGTTTACTAAGCTTGCTAACAATACCGAATAAGCCTCTTCGCACACTTTGGCCTAAAAAACTTACGTGATTTGTATAAGTTCAATCTTTGCAGTATAAAGGAGATTCTTATCACCTCCTTTTGATCTCTTGCTAATCTGTCGGTCCATTGACTTGGCAACTTTCGCTTAGCCCTTCGCTTTGTTTGGCCATCATGAAGTCATCAGTGAACCAGTTGGTTTGGAGCGAATTGTCGGAGTCTGAGAGTGTGAGCCGCTCCCTTTTTTGGGGGTAATCCATCTTGACCTACTCTTATGGTTCTTCTTCGCCACTAGCTGAACAAAGAACATCCCTTTTGCACGTAATAGCGTTTGTCCTTGGCGAGTTTCCAAAGCCTTATGGAGTTTACAAGCGGCTAAGCTGCTGATCGCTCGATCGATGAACATGACTCCGGGTTACCAAACCCTTCTCGAAACCTCCTCGATGTTTTGGGGGGGGGTTTGAGTTGGTTGAGTTGGCTTGTTGTTTGGTTGTGCCTGGCCGGAAAACTGCTTGTTCTGGTATGAGGTGTTCGTCTATCTCAGGTACGATACGGTTGAGCAGGAGATGTTCAAAGAGCTTGTAGGTATGACTGAGGAGTGATACTGGTCTATGGCTCTTGGGGTTAGATGACATTTCCCACGCTTAGGAGTGCCATAACATGTGCTTTCCGCCAGATCTTTGGCACCTGTGGGAAATATGGCAGCAATTGTAGAGCTCAAGAAGGCCACTCCTTTGCTACTGGGCGAAGTTTTTCCTGCTCAGTTGATATGCTGTCAAGCCGACTGTTTTTTCCTGTTGAAGATTTCAATACATTTCAGTTATACAGTTCGTCCATGTTGAAGGAGAGAGTGAACTAGGTCGCGACTATACGTCTTACGGTCTAGTTTGATTTGCTTTGGATTTCTAGCTGCACGTGCCATTAAAACCATTTGGTGGGCAACTTGGTTGGGTGGAATATTTGGCTGCTCTGGAGGTTCTGTTGAATCCCCTAGAAGCTCTCGGGTGGTAGACCATGCTTTCTTACTGTTATGAGTCATTCATATCGGTGGATTCAATTAAGGTATGCCAGGTTTTTGATATTTTCCTGGGAGATCCTCTAAAACACATTGCTTGAAAAGGCCTGATAATATTCCGTCCTACAGCCTCTAGGTATGAATTTCCGGGTAGTCTTGTTCACTAATTGGGCAAATTTGTCATAGTTAATGGGGTTTTAGAGCAATCCTCTTCACGTTCTTATCCTCTTATCCAGGTCATCAGTGAATCCTTGCCAGTTTGCTTTCCTATAGTTAAGCGACGCTTGAAAGGAACTTTGTTTGGTCTTACTGCAGCGTTGATTTGGATACCGATTGGTTGATGCTGTGTTAGTGGAACAGGATCGTGCTACACAGGTTAGAGATGCTTTGCTAACAATAGCTAAATCAGGGTTGTAACCTCTCTTCCAACAGGCGCTATATAATGATGGCGGCAGCTTAGGGTCGCGAAGGAGACGTAGATGTATTGACTGTCTAAACATGCTTCGACAGCTTGGCCGTCTTTATTAGTTTCATTGTAGCCCCATTGGGTACTATGGCTGTTGAAATCGCCAATGAAGAAATGAGGTTTGAAGGAATTCTCGAGATTGAATTGAGGGTGCTTGAAGTCTACTGATGGTGGTTTGTGTATAGACTGATGTGACTATGACAGAGCTGAGCTCACTGGTGAGAACTTCATTGTTGTTAGCAGAAATTGAGGTTCTACGTTGCTTGTTTTCACATAATAGCACTTCCATACTGTCGATGTGGTCTCTCGATGGCGAGAAGCATTCCTGGTATGGTTGGACGATGATTAGCAGCTGTGGGTTTCCTGCAGACATAGGACATCGCATTTGAGATTGTTACACATATTTGCAATGATGTTACTTTTTGCATTAGAAAAAAAAACCCCGCATTCAATGAAGCTGTAGTCAAGGTAGACCTTAGAAAAGACCTGCGCTGAACTGGCCTCTAGTTATGATATGGGAATACTTAAGAAATGATTTTATGGAAGAACATTGTTTGGTGGTGTAGCGATTAGCTTCACTGGCGAGCAGAATACTGACAGGGGAAATCACAAGACGGTTCTCTACTTCTTCCCGTAACACGCTTATTTTTGCTAATTACCAATGATAAACATGAGCGAGTTGACGGACGTTGTTTCGCGCCTACCGAGGTTAAATTTCCATATTAAAAAAACAAAACAAAACAAACACAAAGGATTGTGCATTATTACGGTGTTAAAAACGTGACATTCGTAATAACGACTGCGAACATACCCGAGCCCACGTTATTTTGGACGCCGTATTTAAAATGTGCAAAAAAAACATCGTCGCTGTCTTAGCGACGGAAAACTTTCTGAACAAACCACATGCCTGACGATGTTCTTGGATGTCTAAGGATCATTTTAAATCCGAGGGTCGTTTGGCGAAATCAACGATAACGTGCATTTTCCATGCTCTAAGGTTTACGTAGTAATGGGCTTGGGCGGTAACATTTACCCGTCTGCCAGTGAGCTCGTCGAATAAAGATGTCCGTGGGTACTGTAGTCTTTTATTTATCGATCTCTATGGCACTATAGATTCTCTGATGTCACTTATGCGTTTATCAATTTTTATGTCACCGACTTTACGGTAGGTCAGCGTCTTCTTGAGCTCTTTATAAGGTTGAAAGTGTTCAAGAGGCGAGTCACTGCATCGTGGAATGATGGTAGTCCACCAGCGACTTTCACCTCTGAGAGAATACCCGTGTCTTGACGAGAGATAAGGTCAAAGATCATCACGTGCCTGTTAAAATCTCCAACAATGAAAATCTGTTCAGGAATGGGTATGATCAAGTCGAGTAAAGCCTCAAAGTCATCGAAGAATATGGCAGGAGTTAGCTTGTTCTTAGATGACTATGAGGCGATAGATGTTGAACATCCCGAGTTTAGAGGAGCGTTAGGTCTAGAAGCTCAAATATCTTGAAGCATCTGGTGGTGTTTATAGCTGCGGAATAACCTTTTTAGGACAGGAGGACAAGTATGGCGGAGGTCATAATCAGGTAATGAGGCTTTCAGTTCTGCAGTTGTACAGTTGTCTCGTTCATTGTTATGTAGACGGGTTTATTGAATGGCCAATGCATCAGTAACGTCAATGCTATCTTGAAGTTCAAAGTCACAAATCGATGGCACCTTGTCTGTCAAGTTAATTAACCTTCTGAAGTTCACTTACAAAGTCTTTCCATCTGATTTTAATCCAAATTGTCTTGGGCTCATTACAATCGTTTTCCTAAATTCAGCATCGCAATGTGCAGCATCAAACAATTTCTTTCATCCAGATTACGTTCGTCGAATTTAAGAACATACAATAATTTAATCAGAACAATACCTCCTTTTAGGTTTTATTTCTAGAGACTCGACCTAACAACAAGGATACAGCAACTCTCATGGCAAGTGGAGCAGAAGGCTGGGTGAGGGCTTGGTCCATTCACCACAAAGGCGGCCTTCTAGGACAGTTCAACTCTGCACATAAACCTGGAGAAACAGTAATGGCGATGGCTACTGATTCAAACAATGAATTCCTCTTGACCGGCGACACTGTAGGATACGTTAAGGTACGGTATTGAAACCTTTACATAACTCTTGCTAAAACAACGCTAGCAGATGGGGTGTCAACCATATTCCAAAGTGAGATTTGTACATGAAACCCTGGTATTCTAAATTATCATTATACCTGTAACCTGCCATGTTTTTGTTTGTTGTGTTGGAAACTTGGAATGTTTTTTTTAAGGATGATACCATGCAGCAAATATACAGTTTAATGTCTGCTATCCTTCATTAAATTCTTTGTGACCTTTTTTACATGACTTCAACTTACCTTAAACCTAAAAATGTTATTGATAACCTGAAACTAAACCGGCCTTAAAGATATGGTAACGATAAAATTAAAAGCAAAGAAAATAAAGTCATCCATTATTTAGGATCACATGTTATCATTATAGGTCTGGGATGTTTCTGATTATTGCATCAAACGGAAAGACGGCAATGGGCATCGGAAGAGTTCTCCTGCAATGACATATCTAAAAAGTCGGAAGAAGTTTCCTTACCGAGAGGGTAAGCCGGCGCTTTTACGGCTGCAGGCCCGAATGGAAGCGAAATCTAGGAAGAATATGCATCCTCCAGCGGCCGAGACTCATCCGGAGCAGACGATCAAATGGCCACCCAAATTGAACTCATTTCGCGCACATTTGAAAGGGATAACGCACATTGAATATGCCGAATCTAAGCAACTTATAATCACATCAAGTACAGACTGCTCTATTAGGCTGTGGACACTGTGTGGGAGATACATTGGTAAGGTATTTTCTGAAATGTTGACCATCAGCCTCATTATATTTAGAAAAGGCAAACATTTAGAATAGTTTATGATGTTAAAAACACACCATTGACCAACGATACACTAATGGTATGTGGGTTCATACTTCTCGGCATACGGCGGCCAACGCTAGCCTTTCAAACATGAGCTAACATAACATGCATCGTGAGTCCAGATCAGGCAACGTTATCAGGGACCTCAAGATATCCTCGTGGTAGTAAAATTGTGGGCTCTGTAAAATATGGTACATTGAAAAGAGCATATTGGCTCAGGCCCCTCCTCCTGTGGTGGTCCCGGGCAAATACTATACTTTATTTCTATATACATTCTTGTCTTCATTTAACTGCAGGAACGTTTGGACAGAAAGGAGGTTGGCCCCAACTCCCAGATGAGATCATCCCGTCAAAACTTCCCCGCCGAATGCCTCGGGATATACAGCGCATTGCATCAGCCATGACTCTCAAAGTACTGAACGGGGGTGCTACACCTAGGTGGAGGTGAGTATAGTTTCCATTTCCTGAAACAATAGACTGTTATGCGTACAAGAAATATTTTGTAGTTGACAGTCCTATGTGTGCGCATGTGCACAAGAACAATCTTGCGTTTTGTAAATGTGAGATGCCACTTGTCAGTATTTTTATCTGATCTCAGGCTTTTTTGTCCAGTTCCTCCGTGTGCAAAAGTATAGACAAAGTGCAAGGTCTTCTTGGTTCTTTGAAAGGGCTGGGATCTCTGTTCACATGAAATCACAAGGGTGGGTGCAGCTACCGCATTACCATCACGGTTATTGTGAGAGTGACACAGATTTTACATTTCCAAAATATCATCACAGTCATGACCTCTGATTGAAAATTTCACTTTAACTGTGTGGGGAGACAATAATAATATACATCACGGTGTTAGTATTTTTGTTTGGACACGGCTGTAATAGTCTTATTTAGTACAAGATTACTCAACAGGCTGCTGAAGCGGTCGACTCTGGTGTTTTCAAGATTCTTCATTGCATGACCAGAAATTGCCGCTTGGTTGTTTCAGTAGGTTGTCTTTGGCTTTTGCTGAGCTTAAACTTTAATACTGTCACCAGCTGAAGATCTCCTCATTCGTACTGACCCCCTGCTCGTGAAGAGACCGCCAAAGCAATAACAGCCAGCCATCAAAGCAGTACCTTTGGATTGTGCCATCACAGCCAAGGCCCTTCAGGGCGGTGGGGATCAGATGCTAAATGTCATCCATGCTTTCTGTTCGGAAGTTTATACCACACTGACCTCGCCATGTCAATAGATCAAAAATTACATCATTGCATTGCCTAAGGAAGGTTACCTTTCTCTGATGATTAACTACAGAGGCATATTACTCATGTCCATAGCTGTGAAAGTCTACAATAAGATTTGCATCCAGCCACATGTAGACCCTTTGCTGAGAAATAACCGGACAGGTTTTAGGCCAGGACGCAGCTGTTAACAGCAGATACACATTCTGAGGATAATGGAAGGCTTTGAGGAATATCATCTCCCCTTAATTGTAACCTTTGTGGACTTCAAGAAGGCCTTTGATTCCATCAATAGATCAGTGATGTTTTTGTATATTGCACCATTATGGCATTCCAGAGACCTTGGTCAGCGCTATCGCTATACTGGTACATTACAATAACCCTAGCA
Organism: Ophioderma brevispina; assembly: GCA_023653785.1. NCBI lineage: Eukaryota > Metazoa > Echinodermata > Ophiuroidea > Amphilepidida > Ophiodermatidae > Ophioderma > Ophioderma brevispina. The sequence continues at coordinate 10,089 of JAMKCH010001887.1, forward strand.
GGGCAGTCATGGTAGATGGAAGCATTTCTGAAACCTTCGGTGTAGCAACTGGAGTTCTGCAAGGTGATCAGTATTGGCCCCTTCCTCTTTATCACTATTGTTGACTACCTTTTGGGAAAGGCATCTGGATCAGACTCGGGAGTTGTGACCTGCCCATGTCAATCAAGGAGATATCCAGCTAAATTGCTAAATGATGTGGACTTGGCTGATGACATGTCCATCCTTGAATCTTTCATTCAACAGGCCCAGTCTCAGCTCTCTAGGACTGCTGATGCTGCATTAAACCTTGGCCTCGTTATTTATGCACCTAAAACAGTACATGACCATCAACTGGTAACCCCCATCAATCATATTACCAACTTCAAATACACAGATTCCATTACGGGTTCCCGGGTACGGGTTTCATATGCTAGCGACCTAAAGAACGAATTGCTCTGGCTTGGACAACCTTCTGGGAATTTAAAGGCACATGGGGAAGTCCTTCCACCCCAATCTCCACCAAGGCAAACATATTTGAAACAACCTGCATCACAGTTTTGATGTATATATGACCATATCTAAGGACATGGGGAAATAAAATCAACTCATTTGGCACACCCTGCTACCTGCTACCGTATTATGTTAAACATGAAGCATTAGCCAGTGTACCAAATGCTACCATCTACGAACTGACCGAGACAGCGCACCTTATTGAGAGAGCCAGGGATCGTCAACTGAAATTCACAGGGCATGTCCTCTGCTTGTCTGATGATGAGTCAGTTAAGGAGTATGCATTGTATGGTCCAACACATGGTAAGAAGAAACCTGGCCATCAGTGAACGCTGTTCCTGAAATGCATATGCTGAATCAACGGAAACTGACAGCTGTGGCGCAAGACCACTTAAGCTGGAGAAAACTTGTGGTAGCCTGCTCTGGAGGAGGAGGAGGAGGACGACGACCAGTTAATAGTACATATTTTGAATGTTTCAAACTTATACAAGAAAGGATAATTGCAGATCCTGTTGAAGACCACCATATCAGTATGTCTTATACCTTTCTTTTTCAGACTTGCTAGAAACATCATGATGATTATTTCGGGCAAGAAACACTTTGGGTTTGGAGGTGCTATCACTGGTAGTACTAGCCATGATGATGGTGCTGTTGGGAGTGACCTTAGTTGGGACGATGATGGAAGTGTTGACGAGGAGCATGATGTTCCTTTGGGAACAAGCTCAATTTTGGGGAAGTCGTACAAGCCGAAGACTCGCCATAAGATGCCTCCGATATTACCAGACATTAAGCATAATCAGAGTCAGGTAGGTTTGTAATTTTATACTGGATTATTTTTTCATTATAATTGGAAGAGAAAAGAATTTGGAAACATTTTCGTAATTATTGAGGCATGCTGGTGTAAAGAATCTGAGGCTAATGGGTAGTTGAGGCTATTGGGTACAGAGTTGAAACAAATGATACGTGAAACACACAATGGAGAACAACATATAAGCAGATGGCTAGTAGGACTCTCCATCGTACGACTGATTCATGACACAAGGTCAACTTAGGCCTAAATAGGTATCCTTTTATTTATGGGTGCATGGAGCCTGAGAGGGGCCTTTGACAATGTCTCCCAGTGCCTTTTGGGTGCTGTTGTATTTCAGGACACCCTCTTTCACCGAGCACATTTATATTCAAGGAGAACAGTTGCTGTACAAGGCCAAAGGATCCTTGTTAAGGGGGACCTTAAGAGTGAGGTGTAACAATGCACATTGTAAACCCCTTCAAGACATAAATGGCAACTTTGTGTCAGGCACATAGCTGTCAAGGCCAAGGGGTGTATTTGTATTAAGAACGGAGTGCTATCAATGCCAAGGACTGGTTACCATTGTTATGCATGGACCCTCAAGCCAAGGTAACCTTGTGTCTTGTGTTAGGACACCTGATCATCAAGTGAGTTACAGGTTGTTTCATTGCTGACCTCTCCTACTTGAGCTCTTTGTAACACAATTTCAGCAAAATAATATTGTAGAGCGGGAGCACAGACCCTAGTCAAACATAATCATTCATGTCCCACTACATCTAAGATTTGACACCTTTGGTAGTTAGTATGGACCATCTATATCAGTGCAAGGTATCAATGCACGTATAGTTAGTGGTCTCAAATTGCGGTATTACTTTTTCAATAGGGGTCAATTAAGTTTGCACAGGGATCAAACTTTTAAAATACTCCAATCATGTTGAAATGTTTATTGTCCTAGTTCAATAAGGATTCAAAAATGTATATTTGTACCATTTACGACCATTGGTTTTTTGAGTTATTAAGTAAAAATAGCTTAAAGTTGTAAAAAAGGACATTTCCCTTTTGTACATCTGTCAAAATCAGAAGTTGCTTCCAATTTTGGTAAAAATAAACAAATTGTTCATCTAGCTTAATGTTTCAAAAGAAGGAATATTTTTTAGCATCGTCAATCCTGTTATGTGACAAAATAGGTCATGGGGCAAAATAATCCCATGGGCATTGACCTTCTTGCCCTCTATCTCTGTAAGTAACATTTAACTAACAAACCTAATTTTTTGGTGCCCTCTTTCCGTCATGAAATAAGTTGCGTATTTAAAATATAATCAGCATAACTTTCAATGAGATTGACCTTTTTTCCGTTTTTGTCATTTTTACCCTATAACTCCAAACCAAAAGTGTGCAACTTATATTTTGGAATCCTTATGACTAGACGGACATATGAAAAATTTTTCCACGTGTTTGGAGTAGTTTTAAAGGTTGACCCCTGTGTACCCTTAAATTGCCCCTATTGAAAAGTGACACCACACTTTGGGACTACTAACTACCTTGCCTTGATATGAGGGTCCATAACTAACTACCAAAGATGTCAAGCCTTAGATGTAGTCGGGCATTAACAAACTCCTTAAATAAGGCCTCTATGATTTTCTGCTCCTACTCTTATTGGTTTTTTGTTTAGGTGGGTTTTTTCATGCTTCCCTTCACGACCTGGAACCGGTACAAGAAGTCCATCAGTTCCGCAACTATTCAAGAATTCGTTGCGCCACCAACACTTCACGTATGCTGTCGGACATGCTCCAGGTGGTGGTGGTCATGGGAAGAGCAAGCAGTGGGCAACGGCAACCGGCTTCAAGATACCTACAAAAAACACGAGCCCGTTAGGCTTGCGCACAAAAAAAACAATAACAAACCTGGTTAATTCCAAACAGTGAAATTTCAAAGGATTTTTGTACCAAAAACTATTCATGCTTATGTAAAAGATCCAGATGCACTGTGAAATTAAATTGAAACTCATTATCCTATTTTGAACATAGAACTGGGCATGCTTAATATCAATTTAAGACCCATAAATCCACTTAGCATATTGATCTACAATGATACGGTAGTGTTATCCTTTTCACCTATAAGAAATATCTTATTGCTTACATTCAAATGGAAACCATGACCATTAAATTGCACAAGAAGTTCCATTATGTTTTATATACGGGTAATGAGAAGACCTCGAGTTACTAGAATTAAAAAATCATGTAAACTTCTCTGAATTTCATTATTTATACCCCTGAGGTCTACCACCTTTCTCACACTACCCCTATTGGCCCATTTCATGCTATAGCATGAACAACCTCTGTAACCAATCAAAATAGACTTCCATTATCTTACATCTGTTTAGAACCTTTCTTACATGTCTCTGATTGGATAAATATATCATTTCCCCATGTATAACCAATGAAACAGCCTACCAACCTCAGGGTGTTAATAGCTCACTTTCTATGAATTATTTAAAGTTGAATTCAATTAAGCTAAACTTGAAGATGTTGTCATTTGAGAATCTACTTGATTCATTGATCCATGTATTATGAATTTACGTGCAATATGACTTTTATACACATTTGTTGAATAAAATTATCCGTTACGAATCTGAAAATAGTTTGATTGTGGATGCTGCTCTGTAATTGTGTCGCATATTATTGTTTAGTAATCAAGTGGTGGCCACATCCCAAATTTAGCACATTCATTTGGTAACACATTAAAAACCGCGGAATCTTGATTTTTTTTAATATAATATCTGTTAGCAAGCCATTTTTTCTGATTTCAGAACTATTAGAGCCAGCCTACAAAATCCACGGGACCGCGGGCCCAGAAAATTTTTTTTCACAGCCGCAGAAAAAATTTTAGCCTAAAAAAAACATCGGGAGAAAATATTGGAATAAATACAGCTTCCAACTAAGATTATAGTTCAATGACGTTGCCTTGTGCACAATGGAGTTCCCAGAAAATGGTTAGGTTTTGTGATCAACGGTCAGTATCGGAAGCGATACCCCCAGTCGGGCTGTCAAACATGCCTGTGGCCCATTGGCCAATTTGGCCGAATAAAAGAACGTTGTTTGTGTGCAGCACCTCTGCCTTTGGGACTTCAGTATGTGGCAGGATAGCTCAAGAGCCTATTATAAACATACCCTACTATTCTTTCTCTTATACCGCGGGATTCTAGAGCTGAAGCATGAGGCCAACCGGTACCCTTTTCCCAAGGTGTACACTGGCTAGTAGTATAAAGGAGTCCATGTTTTCAAAAGATGGATGTGTCATTAAGACTAAGAGGGTTAAAAGACCAAATACTAGTAACAATTGTGAATGGAGCTTGGAGGCAAGTATTTACAATAATCGTGGCAATAACTTCAGGTGAGTTTTTACATTAAGGATTGTAAGCGAGTTATAGTATAATGCCAAAAGTCATGTGTTACATTTTTTAGAAACTCATGGAAGAGTAAGGTATTTGTGACTTTAGACCCCCCAATCTATGAACACCGCATATAAAGCTTCTTTCTTGTGAATGAATTTGGTGTTTGTGCTAGCCAAAGTATTTGCACTAAATGAAGCAAATTTTATACATTTTCATAGATAAGGCCGCCCTTTAATATCAGCCTATTTGACCACAGGCCAAAACCGTGAACACTCCTGAGACTTGGGTCATTGGTTCTTCTGACCACAGTTTGCTTTACATCAAGCCCTACATTTAGCATAATAGCGTTCCCATAAAGAAAATACCATAATACTATGTTAGCCGTTGTAGGCCCTACCAGCTATCACAATCAAAGAATCAGAGATGAATGTATTTTGTTTTGCAATTAAACCCATTTAAAACTTATTCACATTATGATCCATAGCTGTGACAATTAGGTGGATAACTCACAAGTATATACCCTAGAAAACATACAGTTTCCATTGTCAGCACTAAAGCCCAATGTCAGTCTCCAGGCCATAGTTGAATTCCAGGATTACTTATATCATCATCAATGTCAAGTTATGTTAGCTTGAGTATGGTTGGAAATTACATCTGTCACAGCATGTTGTCATTTTGTAAGAGGGACTAAAAGACATGGAAAAAACACACACAAAAATCCAAAATGGTGCACAAATACGGCAAGCAGTACGTTTTGATTTCAGGCCAATGGGCCAAATGCCATGTTTTCATGGGCCAGGTTTTTGTACATGCCCCCCCCAGATCAGCCCGTCCCGCTATCCCAATGATTTAAAACATTTTGCTAAACGCCGACTTTCGGCACATGGCTGACATAGTTGGCCTTTTTTTCATTTCAAAGTAGAACAGAACTGCAGGTATCATTATCCCTCCCTCGCAATCAGTTCAACAGTGTATAAGCAGACATTGATCATTAATCCGACCAATGCCAACATATATTAGCCTATTCACATAAGTTTTCATTCTTGGCCGGTTCAGTCGTAAGCCAGTAGCTCATATTATTTTTCATCATTAACCCCTGAAGCGAGTTTCAGCGTGAGAAATCATTCAAAGTTTTTTCCCTTCAAAATGGAGAATTCCAACATCCAATTTGTTTTAAAATATAAAACATACCTATTGAGCATTTATTTAATCCAAATTCTTAACTTAAATCATGTTTATGTTCATAGGTTTATTTTTTTAAAACGTAAAAAAGCCATGAAATCATTACCGCTCCATGGTGAAATGTAGCACTCAAGTAATGTGGAGCTTCTCAGAAACTGTACCCATGGTAACTAACAAAGCATAATCCACACCCCCTTGGACCTGAGGTTCACCTCCCCTCCCAGGGCTGTGGCTCACCCCTTGGACTATCCCACTGCTGATGATAGGGTGTTCAGTTTTTAAAAAGCATCTGGTGGATAGAACTGCTGGTGGTGGGAGGGTGATTGTAAATTTTGATAGTTTTTCTTTTCTTTATGGGAGGGGAGGGGGGAGCTTGGAGAAACAAAGTTACCTTTTTGATTTGATTACAATATATTCAGTGGACTTGATTTTTTTTCATAAATAAAAAAAAAAAACATCAAAAGACAGTGTATTTTTCTTGCTCTTTTTTGACAATTTTTAATTAAAGAAAAATGATATTTGTCATTTTACAATAAAATTCACTTTAAAATGTTATCAACTCTAATATGACAATTAAATTGACTGAATGCTTTTTACATGTGTACCCTTGTTTTCGTCCTATATTTCCAACTGACTTTTTAACTACAGCATTGAATAATGGCATCATTATATAATATTTCTATATTTGTGAATTTATGGCCTTAAAATTTTACACCAAAACTGTTAAAAAACAGGCCCTCCAGATTGCACCAAGAGCATCAAAATATCCCTTGCTGGCCGTAATGACTTCGCGCTACGCGCTCGATGTGCGCTTCGCGCACATATTTCAACAATTTTGTCCATTACTATAAAGGTCCCAAAGACTAAAATTTTTTGTAGGCTGATTATAGCTGAAGAATCAACACTGTATATGGTTTCTTCTTTAATATAATGATGATGACAAGGACAAGTCATACAATGGATCCTGATAACCGGTGTGGCAGAGATTTGTCCGCCTGCTCATAGTCCCGGGAACAATGGTGAACAATAGGCATCGATTCAGTTGACTCTTCACGGCAACATTAGTTTTTTCACGGCTTTATTATTCCGTTGTCGTCTATGGAGCCCAAGACTATGGTTTCCTACGGATCAATATCTCCTTTCACACACACCGGTCCACCTCAAGCACTCAATCAGTTTGTGTGTGGCAGACTATTGCGATAATCTATTTTGATTCATTGTGGCGCGTTTGCCATATTGATGAGGCTTGGCAACCGTCCTCTGGTTGTATTTCCCTTGTTTAGTTTACTCTACACACAAGTAAACAAAATATGAAGCACTTAAACTGTAATCTTAAATTGTTTTATTTTTCTGTAAAAATATGCTTATATATCCAGATTTTAACTCAAATCCAAACTACAAATTTTTAAATATACAATTGCACAAATCAGAAGTGATCAGTAGAGACCGCCTATACAGCAAAGATTATGGTAAGGAGCTAGATTAATTTTGTTTACTTAGGAACAAAAATGTGGCTTTTGTTCTAGTTTATCTCAAAAATGACCGTGTATGGTGTAACAGGCGAACTGCTTCTCACTCCTAGAAAAAGCAAATCACAAGACAGTTTGCATAAGCTGTTGGCCTACCTAATATGCCACTCATGAGGAAATGGTGAAAACCTATAAATAATTGCTGAAACTATGGTCTCAAGACACTGGAGGCAATAGTTTTGCACCCATTTCTGAGAGTTCAATGTTTGTTTTATATATTGTATGACAACATACCTTGTCATTTGATAACTCTTTGCTAAATATTTCATGTGTAGGTCAAGATTTTGATGGCGATAAAAGGGCCTGACTCATGCATGTGTGAGGTCAAGATTTTTGATGCAGAAAAAAGTAGTTTATTTTGCTCTGTGATGACCTTATCCCTAGGCAATAGTCCCTTTTAATAGCCAAACTGCCTTCTGTGGAATGAGGTAGTAGAATATAGTAAGACCAACCAATGACAGGAATATTTCCATTCATTTTTATAAATCACTGCCCAAAAATTATATCTGCACAAAAGGACTACAAAGTACAAAAGCATATCAGTGCCCCAAAGTGTTAAGTTCTTGCAAAACTTCACAAAACCTTTGTGAATATTTGCCTTTTTGTGAATATTTACAACACTTTTGCAAATATTCGCAATAACGATTGTGTTATTTGCAAGAATTATTGCGTTTATTTGCAATACATATCGATGATGGTGCTCTGACCAGCCCCGACGATGCACAAGGCCCTGAGAAGATGACGGAGAGAAGGTGAAAGATGAAGTTCCAATTCAAGTGGACAAGATGAAGAAACTTTAAATCCAACAAAAGAAAACAATTTAGTAAAAATAGTATGATGTGGAAAGGAAACTAATGTTAAAATATTCATTAAAAGTGGAAATATGATGGAACATAATCTAAGCAAAGGTATTGTAAATATTTTGGGCACTAATATGCTTCTGTAACAGACTTAAAATTCTGTTTTACACTTGAAAATTGTTAACTTCTAAAGTTTGGTTTTTAACATCTGAGGAAGCACACCCTGTTTTCTCAGTCAAAACAGCATGTCTATGGGACTGTTTGAGGGGGAAAAACAATTTCATAACAGGGCCCACTTTCTACAGAACTTTGATTCTTTATATCTGCTTGAATTTGGAGATAACTACTGTTTTCCTCTTATTATTATTAAGAGTTCAAAGAAGAAATGTCATATCAAGTCGATACACAATTTGTCAACGTCCTCCAAATTGAAATTGTACATGAGAATTCGGCTATAGATCTATACAGAATGTAATAAGGCACTGTGTTGCACTGTGTATATCAAAGTTATATTCATGAACAATTGCCAATTACACACGCAATTAAATTATATATACACACACACAGCTATAGGTTGCAACTTCTTCGGTCCAGTTTACGAAGATTTGTAACATATATCTTACTTAGATGCAAGATGGCAAGTTAAAGGTGCATTTTGTGATTTCAGCACTTTTTGTTTTAATCATTGATCACTAGATATCCTTGAGAAAAGCTTATTCTCAAAATTTGAGCTGATCCCGATTTTGCAGTTTTGTTATGAGCAATTGCTCGTTTCCCACTATACCATAGGCTACTGTGCTGTAATTTCTGTCCGTTTACAGACAGAAAATACAAAATTGCAAATTATACAAAATAGCAAATTTCGACCAAATTTGCACGTAAGATTAGGTATACCTGATTGCTAAGGCTAATGGTTCAGATGATATAAAAATCTCAACATTTTTTAGGTAAGTCGGTGGGACGAGGCTGTGGATCACAAAATGCCCCTTTAAGATGGGTCGATTTTACAAAGACAATATGCTACCATACCGGAAAACCATCAAAGTTACATAAGAGTTCATAATATTGCATTGATGAGTTACTTAGACCCTTGATCTATAAAAAGTATAAAGTGATCATGGGTGAAACCTACATAGCCAGATTCCTAACCAAGGGTATGTAATAATATAGTAGGTACCTACTGCATAGGGCCCTAATGTGATAGGTACTGTGTGCACGAGTTTGGTCAACTCGGCCCAAAACCAACTCGGCCCAATAACAACACCAACTCGGCCCACGTTTTCTACCAACTCGGCCCAAAACCAAGTCGGGCCTCAATACTAGATCGGCCATTTAGGTACAACTTTTACCTTGATAAATTTTATTTTTCTCAGAATTGACATTTGTCATATTTTTTGGTTGAGGCTGATGAATTCATAGGATTGTGGCATAATACAAAATTCTTTCAAGCTACATTTATCAATTTCATTTATACCCATATCTACATACCTTGTATTTGTACTTGTATTTATATTTTTTTTATTACTTTGATTTCACTATAAAAAAGAACATATTATTTACTAATTGACTTATGGAATTTATTATTTTTATTTTACTCTTTACCTTTATCTATTTCCATAACATTTTAAAGGTGCATTTCGTGATCCTAGCACATTCATTTTTGTTTATGGGTCACTAGATATTTCCAAAAGGTTTATTTCCAAAATTTCAGTTGATTCCCGACGGTCGTTTTGATGTTTTGTGATAGTATACTCATATCACGCTGCCCCATAGGTTACTGTATTGTAATTTCTGTCCGTTTACAGACAGAAAATAAGAAATTGCGAATTTCTTCTAGAGTAGATCAAATTTGCACGTTAGATTGGCACATATACTATACTTATGCCAGCAGTTCAGATGACATAAAATCTCAACTTGTTTGAAGGTAAGTCGTGGGACGAGGCTGTGGATCACAAAATGCCCCTTTAATTTATTATTATTTTAATACCCATTTATTTACTTTTTTCTTTTACTAACAGCTTGTTATTTACTCATTAGTTTTTAATTTTACAATTTACTTACATTTACAAATTTATTTACAATTGTTTATAAATTATTGATTTACTGATTAATTATTTTCATTTACCAACAGCCTGTTATTTGGTTTAATTAAAAATTTCATACAATTTTGTTGATATTTACATGTATTTTACATTTATATTCATAAGGCCAAGAAAAAAAGTTTGTCTCAGAAGATCGCATGCGCATATTGTTTAACATTGGTCTTTTAGTGCATTTTTTTAGGTTTTTACTCACTTTTTGGACAAAAAAAATGGAAAAAAATAAAAAAATTAAAAAAATGAAAAAAACAAATTAATTCGGGAAAGAAAAAAAAGACAGAAAAGATATAAGAAACACCAACTGGGCCGACCTGCACTCGGTATTGAGCTAGTACAACGGAGTCATACTGAAATTTCGGGCATGTGCAGACGAGTCATTATCAATCTGCATTTCACATTTATGAATCACCTTCAATCGTGCCGACCACCAATGTCAAAAAACGACGTAAAGGTTCCCTGTACTAGTATTGGGCCGACTTGGTATTGGGCCGACTTGGTATTGGGCCGACTTGGTATTGGGCCGAGTTGGTTTTGGGCCGAGTTGGTATTGGGCTGACTTGGTTTGGGCCGACTTGGCATTGGGCCGACTTGACTCGAGAGCGTGTGCACTGGGTCTATGAAGTATAAAGTTATCATGGGTTAACCATACACAACCAGATTCCTAACCAAGGGTATGTAATAATATAGTAGGTACCTACTGCATAGGGCCCTAATGTGATAGGTACTGTGTGCACGAGTTTGGTCAACTCGGCCCAAAACCAACTCGGCCCAATAACAACACCAACTCGGCCACGTTTATACCAACTCGGCCCAAAACCAAGGGACCGAAATACCGAATCGGCCATTTAGGTACAACTTTTACCTTGATAATATTTTATTTTTATCAGAATTGACATTTGTCATATTTTTTGGTTGAGGCTGATGAATTCATAGGATTGTGGCATAATACAAAATTCTTTCAAGCTACATTTATCAATTTCATTTATACCCATATCTACATACCTTGTATTTGTACTTGTATTTATATTTTTTTTATTACTTTGATTTCACTATAAAAAAGAACATATTATTTACTAATTGACTTATGGAATTTATTATTTTTATTTTACTCTTTACCTTTATCTATTTCCAAACATTTTAAAGGTTGAATTTCGTGAGTCCTAGCAATTCCATTTTTGTTATGAGTTCACTAGATTATTCTCCAGAAAAAGGGTATTCCAAATGTCAGTTGATTAGGACGGTTTGTGCGTTTTGATGTTGTGGTGAGAGAAGGAGAGATTCATATCACGCTGCCCCATAGGTTACTGTATTGTAATTTCTGTCCGTTTACAGACAGAAAATAAGAAATTGCGAATTTCTTCTAGAGTAGATCAAATTTGCACGTTAGATTTGGCACATATACTATACTTATGCCAGCAGTTCAGATGACATAAAATCTCAACTTGTTTGAGGTAAGTCGTAGGGACGAGGATGTGGATCACAAAATGCCCCTTTAATTTATTATTATTTTAATACCCATTTATTTACTTTTTTCTTTTACTAACAGCTTGTTATTTACTCATTAGTTTTTAATTTTACAATTTACTTACATTTACAAATTTATTTACAATTTGTGTATAAATTATTGATTTACTGATTAATTATTTCATTTACCAACAGCCTGTTATTTGGTTTAATTAAAAATTTCTTACAATTGTTTATAAAATTACCAATAAAAAAAACTTTATTTTTTACATTATATTCATAAGGCCAAGAAAAAAAGTTTGTCTCAGAAGATCGCACACATATTGTTTAACATTGGTCTTTTAGTGCATTTTTTAGGTTTTTACTCACTTTTTGGAAAAAAATGAAAATTTGACCACGAAGCTGCTGAAAAAAACAAATTAATTCGGGAAAGAAAAAAAAGACAGAAAAGATATAAGAAACACCAACTGGGCCGACCTGCACTCGGTATTGAGCTAGTACAACGGAGTCATACTGAAATTTCGGGCATGTGCAGACGAGTCATTATCAATCTGCATTTCACATTTATGAATCACCTTCAATCGTGCCGACCACCAATGTCAAAAAACGACGTAAAGGTTCCCTGTACTAGTATTGGGCCGACTTGGTATTGGGCCGACTTGGTATTGGGCCGACTTGGTATTGGGCCGACTTGGTATTGGGCCGACTTGGTATTGGGCCGACTTGGTATTGGGCCGAGTTGGTTTTGGGCCGAATTGACTCGAGAGCGTGTGCACTGGGTCTATGAAGTATAAAGTTATCATGGGTTAACCATACACAACCAGATTCCTAACCAAGGGTATGTACCGTACTGACCCGAGTATAGTCCCATGCTTGATTATAATCCCACCCCCAAGTTTTGAAAGAATCTGAAGAATAGTAGAAAATCCTATTATAAACCCATCATGATTTTTTTGCTGGAAGGCAATAGATTGCATGCAATATTTCTTAAAATCATTACTGTTTTGGTAGTATCTTCTTGTGATTTTTTTTACAAAATTAATTAGGTTCATGCTCCAGTTCATTTACATGTCTTTGTTGATCACACACCTCATTTGACAGACTAAAATATCTGGAATAAGTTTAGTTCTGAAAGGCTGAATGTTGATGCTCATGAGTTTCATGTTAGGGTGGAGATCCCATTATAATCCCACCCCCTAAATTCAAGCTAATTTCAGGTTAAAAACAGGTGGGACTATACTAGGGTCAGTACAGTAATAATATAGTAGGTAGGTACCTACTGCGTAGGACCCTAAATGTGGCAGTGCATGCACTCATCTATATACAAATGAGTTGATGAATACACTTACCCACACAGTACTTCACCTACTACATCAAAACTGATTCCAGAAAATACAGCACTTTATTATAAAAATCTTCCTGTGCCTTGCTAGATGAAAGAGCCAGAATTCAATATTAAATTTTGTTTTGGGAGAAAGGTAGCCAACATTTGGTGCTGGCTAAATTTTACAAGAATTTGAATTACAATACTGATCAGGATGCAAACATGGTATTTTTGATCAAGCTCCAAAACTTGTACGAAGAGTGATTTCCATATATTCTGATTGCATGCAAAGGCTATTTACCCCTGTAATAATCAGGAAAATCAAGAAAAAAAAAACTCTAAAATTACATCCACGCTTCTCGGTTAGAAGCTAAGTAGAGGAAAGAAGATTGGACTGAAGGCCTACAGATACAACATCACTGCTCTTCCCCATCAGCTCAGTTGGTAGAGCATCGGGCTAGTAAACCGAAGGTCCCAGGTTCAAATCCTGGATGGTCAGTGAATTTTTCACTGACTTGTCAATTTATGTTGTGGTGAGGTAGAAGTTTAAAAATTCTTCATATTATATAAATTACCCACACATTTGAGTTTCTTTCTTCATGTTAGATTTATTAAGATTTCTGAAAAAATGTAATGATTTTAAAGACATATTGCAATTAGAAGATCAATAAGGGAATATAGCAACTGGCACAAACCCTGGAGTATCAATTTATACCATAAGACAAGACACTTGGTCAAGATATTTTCAAAATAGTGAAACACACACATTAAGCTCATAGTACATGGGGAAATGTAATTATGTTTTGGTTTAGATTTTTTCATATACAATTTTGACACCAATGTTTTTTGCATACAGAATTTTTTTTTTAAGTTGATATTTTGTTTTTTGTGCGTCATTTTTTAATTAGTGTTCTTGGGTGTTTTATAGGGGGAAAAATTTGTAAGCAGGGGAAACAATTAAAGTGTTTAAATTGTTTTAAAATTTTATACCAATCTTTTTCCGTTGCTCCATAAGGTTTTCTAAAAGTATAGTTGGCCATATTTACGAACTATTGCTTTAGTACTAATAGGCTCGAGAAAGTTCAAGGTCATTATTATAGAATGGTCCGATTTTGTTGAAACTGGTTTTAAAACATCGTCGTTCATTGGGTCCTACTATAAGATATAGATTCTGTGTTCACCTTTCAAAGATAAGACTTGCAGATATGAACGTAGTGGTCTCCCATAGACCGCTGTTGGACCACAGCCATATTACCCTCTTCAATATCATTAAAATTCATTGACAAAGCGACCTGTATATTTTTGCTTCTTACAGTTAAGACAAACAATTATGGCATATTTTACAACATACCGATGAATCTGAAATTTACTCCCCCCCCCCCCCCCCCCCGCGTGAATCTTGAACCCTTTTGCCTTGTAACTCTTGCACTATCACTCCAAGTATGGCAAACTATACCTTTCTGTAATCCTTGAAAGGTACTGCACATGATGGTATACTTTAAAACACATCTTTTCCCCCCTTTTATATTGTGACCCCTGTATAAACCTTGCCCCCTAGAATACATTCCAAAGAAACCAACATTTTAAAAAAATGACACCCATGATTTTTGGCATCCTCCCTCAGATTCCTCACAACAATTTTGAATTTAGAGAAAAACCTTGGTTGCAAGATTGTATATTATGAAATTTCCACAAATATGTTCCACATTACTGTCATTACTTGTTAGAGTTTTTCCTTTACGTCTACATAGTTTGTGCGAGTGCCACAATGGTCGTAAGTGCAATAGCTGCATTTGGTCGAAATTCTCCAGCAAACATACTAATAGGTCTTGGACAAATAAGGCGACATTGGCGCTTCTACGTATTTGACGGTGCAGAACAATGTCGACTGTGAAATAATCTGTTACAAATTTCCAGCTTGTTGAAACAGAAGTTTATTATTGCGTCCGGTGCGTCAAAAAAACACGCACCTCAATAGGGCATGTTTTTACATTTTTCAAAATCATATTTTGTTCGAACATGCCCCGCCCATCTACACATTCAAACCATCCGCATCCGCGCCGCGCTGATTGACAAACCTTGACCATATGTCCCGATTTTTCATGAAAACGGTGCATTTTCCGAAATTTTGTGTCTTTGGTTAATAAGTTCTTTTCACATGCTTTATGGAACAAACGGTAAATTTTGATAGGAGCCGTTTGAGCTTGCATTTGGACATATATAGTTTGCCATGCTTTCCGTTTTCTGTCATGAGATATTTTATTAACATTTGAAAAATAGGAGTAATTGATGGCCGAAACACAACATCAAAATTATAACAAATTGACCAAAACTTAGCAGCTTGAATTCCTTCTGAATATCAATGTTTTCTTGTTGCCACACCTGTGTAGAAATTATTTAATGATGTTTTTCTTTGTATTCTCAATTTATTGTTTATATTTTGAAATAACAAACATAATGTCCCTTGAAACCTTGTTATTACGTGATCCGTCACAAAGCAGTGGCTAAGTTTGGTAAAACTTCTACTACGATATTGATGGTGCATCTTATTTCAAGGTAAACATAATGCGGCAGTTGGAAATAGTGTTTTCTTCAGCTCACAATACTATTAAAACGTCTAGAAATGTTGAACTTAAAAAAATGTGACCTTTTTAGGAAGTGTATTACGTTTTCCACATTTCTCAGCAACCAAACAAGCTATTCAAATTTGATCACACTGGCTAGATACTTATTTCCGACCACAAAAATTATATAAACGTTCAATCATATACATCTTAGTCATGGTACAAGGGAAAATGGTTAAAATGTTTTACTGACGTTATTGTGTAATTACGTTATCGTTAATTACGTTGAATGCGTTTTAGTATACATCAACTATAATTGGCTGAGAATGATATGGTGGATCAATTAATATATCTTTTAAATAAGTTTAGTAAAGGTAACTTATATGTGTTTATTTTAAGATCTAAATTTTTAGTTCAGTTCAAGGCAGAATTCATACGCAAGATAACGTAATAAACTAAACCAATTGGGAGCTATTTCTTGATGTTTCAATTAGCTACTCAACTTACTCTTTCTTACAAATCAAATTGTTTCCCGTAACTCTTCTGGTAATGTCCATCAGTTGTCATATTTTGTTGATTTAAAATTTGATGACATAATAAACCCTATTCTTTTGCTGTAGCAACATGTTTGGTGGGCATAACTGTGCAAAACTTAAGAAGTGTTGTTGGCAGATTATTTTTTCCCCTAATAGGTAATTGAATAACTTAAATGTTTAAAAAAACATAAAAAATACAATTTTTGAGGACAATTTTTTTTTTTTTTTTTTTTTTTTTTAATTCACCTACATACCTATAGTTCTGTCCCTGACTATTTATATGCCCAAGTGTTTAGTCAGTGGCTCTTGAAATGGTTATTTTTGTGTTTTTGATTTTGTATTTGAAGAACAATTTTCCAAGAGCCACTGACTCAAGCAGAGAAGTAAATGTTATTACTAATACTGGCAGCACAAAGCTGTATCACATGGCAGCTATTGTACATTTGACCTTCTTGCACTCACAGCATGTACACTACACTTAGTTGCTAATTGCTCTCTTACAATGTATTGCATATATTGAGCTTTCAAAAATCTTGATTTGTACCTACACATATGTATATATCATTCAATACACTGAATTAACAAATTTTTAACAGTCAACTGTTCAAGAAAAAAACAAGGAAGACAGTTGGATGTTTAATGAGAAATTAAATAAGGCGAGTGGGTGTAATAAAGATCATTCATATACTCAACTGACCTACAACAATTTTACTGTTTGTTGACATCAATGTTATGTTAATATTTTTGCACCTTTTTGTGAAGTGTGAAGCAGTGTTGAAACAAAAAACCCCAAAAATGTGAACAGCAATGCAATGAAATACTTCATTTTCATGCTTTTTCAGCTTCTTTGATCAACTTTGTTGTTTTTTAATATAAAAAAAAACCGGGTTAAAAAAAAAAACAGACAAAAAGTGTTTTTAATAAATCCGGGGCACACACATATGGTTTAGCGATACTGGTGGGGGGAAGAAGAACATGCATATTGTGACTTAAAATTGCATACACTTAAAGGTCCATGGCCCTATCGCTAATACCTCGTCCCCAGAAGCCCCAATTTTACCGGAAGTGTTCAAAATTTGGTAATCAGAAGAAAGCTACTCATTTTTCGTTCTCATTTAACGCCCTTTAAAATCTTAGGGCCAAAAGGATGTTTGTTTTTGAATTATAGCGAAATGTGCCCCATTTTGGTCGACCAATATTAATCTTACACCCAGACGCTATGGGGCTACAAAATCCCGTTTTTTAGCTCTCCACAGCAAAACGGATTGAAATATCGGCGTGAACTTTACAGATGGGGTTTTGGGTGGAAGACCATCTATTATCAAGATGAAAAACTTCATATCCTTAAATCGGGCCAATCCCTTTAAGATAGACTGCAGGGGTGTAAACAGGGGGTCACTTGTCCGAGGGAAATTCCACCGTTTTGAGCAGATTTCCTGGTGGAGTTACAATATTCCCAGTAAGCAGGCAAAAAAGGGCTGATTTAGCCTGATTTTCCATCTTTCTTTCCCCGATCACACTCTCTGGGGTTGGCCCAACCTGCCCAGGGGCGGATCCCAGGTTAATTGGACAAAACGTCAACCGGGGCTTGAAAGGCTAAACACTTGTCCAAATGGACGCTGTTGCTGAATTAAACCGGGAGCACGCGTGCCCCTTCCGCCCCTCCTAGATCCGCGCCTGCTGCCCCCTTCCCCCACTGTTACGCCACTGGTCGACTCTACTGAAATGCACCTTTTCTAACAAATCACAATTGAAATATTCTGTACTAGAGTGAAAATAATAAGCAGCAGGGTTAAGTCACTTAAAAAAGATACTGAATGGTTTGTAATTGTGACCAAATTCATATTCATAAAAATTTACACAAAATATATTTTGCAATTCATATTGTTACAACTTAAAATTGATACTTGAAATGTTTTTGAATGGGCTCATAAACTATTACTTTCCTTCCGCAGGGAAATAAATTTCCCTTAAAGTTAGATCTGATCATCTTCACATCTGATTTTATTGTAAGACACTAATTTACTGCAATTTATTGGCGTAAACAGAAAGAAGCTATAAGTTTGGTTGAAATTGGCCCTCATTAATTTGCACTAGTAGCATTGAAGCAAAACTGGGAAGTCCATTGGAAAGAAGGAAACAAGAAAAAACTATAAGACTCATGCTCTTGTACAAGTATGAATGCTTATTTTCGGAACAGTCACCTTTAACGTGTAAAGTTAGAATTTTGTGTCTAATAAGACATTTGCCCACTGAAAATCATAATCTACAAATTACAACAGTAATGCCTGGTGTTATGACTGTGTTTTAGCAAACTCTGGATAATCAATATACCCATCTTTATTTTCATCTTCTTCATCAAATATGGGATCTATTAATCATTACTCTTTCTCAGACTATCCTTTTTTGGTTCTCCCTCCCTCCTCATCATGGTGGTAGTGTGTCAGTGCCTGAATCAATTCCAGACCATCTAATTTATTGTTGTTGTCCCGTAGTCTGCATCTTGAAGTATTGGAGCTGAATCTCGGCTTCCGTCATTTCGCTTGCTGGTTTTGTCTATTACCCCTCGAGGTGCTCCATGATGGGGCTGGAAAGGGTCATTTGTGGAACAAAGAAAAGAGAACGAATGAATTATTTATGCCTGTGATGTGATGAATTCTGGAAAGTCAACATACCCATCATTGTTTAAATCCTCATCTTTTAGGACCTGATCAACAATGGTAAGAATAGTTGCTTCATCCATGACATGATGTTCATCAACCTCTTCCTCTTCCACCTCCACCTCTGCATCCTCCTCTTCCTCATCTTGGATCTCTTTCTTGAACTCTTTATTGTGCATCATTGCCTGCATGATTTCTAAACCATCCAATCGGTTGTTGTTGTCTGTGTCGTGAATCTTAAAATAGTGGAACGCTATCTCCTCATCCCTCATCTGTTCATAATTAAGATGGTCAAAGTCAACATAACCATCATAATGCTCCTTTAAATGCCTGAGGGAGAAAAGGATATATTGTTGGGTTAATTTGTAAAGTTTGTTTCCTCCAGACACCAGGTCCAATTTTCACAATGCAGCATGCACTAATCATTTTTTACTTAAAATAAAGCAGAGACAATTTTAATAAAATTGAGAAACTGTCAAGTTTTCGTCACGGCTAGCTCCGACTTCATCATGACAAATAAGTTAAAAGTTAAACCAAAGTTTTAAATCCGGTTTTGTCCACACTAACAGGGGTGGCCGAATACACCTCACACACAGCAATACTGCAGCAATACTGCTGTGTGAGGATGTATGGAGCAAAAGATAATTGACGGATGCCCTCCCTGATGCCAAACCACAGTTTTCGGCGGTGGGCCTGGCCTTTGGGCAACAATGTCCACCATACAAGGCAGCATGTGCTGAATGGTCGCCAATAGCTCTCCAGAGCTGACGCCCTTGTAACCAGCTACCCTCCTCATCAGATTTCCTTAGAAAATCGATGGGGGTGAGTTTAGCCAACAAATAAACTAAATAGAAAACATGTAGACTGTCACTTGCCTACTGGTGGCTCTGAAAAGAGCCATTCACTGAAGACTGCCCGTGTCAACAGAGAACAAGCAGACCTAGCCTATCTGCTAAAATAGAGGGGAGGTGGCTCTGAAAAGAGCCGTTCACTGAAGACTGCCCCTGTCAACAGAGAACAAGCAGACCTAGCCTATCTGCTAAAATAGAGTGACGGTGGCTCTGAAAAGAGCCGTTCACTGAAGACTGCCCCTTGTCAGCAGAGAATAAGCAGACCTTGCCTAACTGCTGAAATGCTCTAGAAGAGCTATAGCTTGAGTAATAATTTCTTGGCCATTGCACATGCGCGCATTGCTTGTTGCATGAACTGTGTGTACGTGCAACCCGGTGGTGCGCCATTTTGGCAGGATAAACAACAAAGTAGGTTGCCCTTATACCTCTGTGTCATTAAACTGCCCCTTGCATATTAGACTATGTCTGCTTATTCTCTGTTGATAGGGGCAGTCTCCAAAACTTTTTCTGGCTTGTTTCACTTGCCAGTGGACCATATTTGTTTTTAACATCACTTCAAGAATCTGAAGGAGTTAAACTTGTAGGTCATGCAACAGAAGTGGTTAGTTTAGGGGACTGGTGAATCTTCACACAGAGGTGGATTGCTCTTAGCCATTCTCTTTGACTCAATGGCACAACACACACACACACACAAAAACACACACATACACACATTGACACACACACACACACACACATTAGTAATATTTAGAGCTTTTGATCATGAAACAGCCCTTTTAAAAGGGACCATGGTCCCCTTGGTGGTGGTGGTGGCCCCTAAATTGGCCCCAAGTAAAGGTCAAGAATGAGGCACTAATAATTGTTAGGTTGGTAATTTGTGTACCTGAAAAATCTGCAAACAGAGAAAACAGACAACACTGGTACCATACACTAATAAGTTACAGTATCAATCACAGATAAAAACGTTAAGTAAGACATTCAAATAAACACTATTTCACCTTTGCCCCCCCCCTCAATGGTCTTTACTTGTTAAAATTGGCATCTTGTAGTTCCCCCTACCCTTTTTGACATCACCTCATTGTCATGATTTTTCCCAAGCTCTCGTCTCTTTCTACATTTATCAATGCTGCCGATTATTTCTCGCCAATCACTCAGTTGATGAGGTGGCGAGGACACAATTTCACAACTTTTTGAGCTTATACTGGTCTTTTCTGAAGTATGAACTTGAAGTGCGATGTGCGGCGTATACCCCCAGTGCTGCCTTTCAGTGTGCTTTTGCCTACATGTGCGCTGAAAGTCGGGTACCAATGTATACGCGAGCATCGCATTTAGTACTTCGAGTGGACAAAGTTAGCTTCCGGTGCAGGTTAATAGGTTAGTCAAATATTGACAAGGCAGTGAGAGCAAGCCGATGCTAGATGGTAACACATGCACGTTGGTGTTATTTCAATGGACTTGGTTAAACTACAAAACTACACAGCTGTAAAATCATGAAATAGAAGGACATGTCATGAATTTTGTAATTAAAACACTACAAAAACAACACAAAAACTGATGGTGTTAAAGAAAGAGGTGAGGAAACAAGGCACTTCATACAAGCACTGGGGGACCCAGTGGCTGTTGGAATCAATCGGGCAAAAATGAGAAAAATCTGTTAAAGTTAAACAACATTACAGTGACCCCCCAGTAACTGGAATTACACTTATGTGTTCTACAAAAAGCTACTAAATTTCAACCCAACCCCCCCCCAAAAAAAATAATGTTCTCTCTGCTGCACCTGTTTTTCTTCATCTACAGTGTGTTAAAAAAAAGCAGGCCCAACTCAACATATCAGCAGTTGAACTTTGGAAGAAATTTGCTTTAAACATTTTGTATAAAAGGTTTGGAATTCTTTACAAACTTTTCTATCATCCCTGGACATATGAGAATAATCAATTGCCCATTCTTTTGACAGCAATATGAGCATGAATGTAAACTATGGTTACCTGCAAAACCGGTTTTGCAGGTATAGATTAGTTACCCTACATGCACACGTCAGAAAGCATATCAGACCACTAGGTTCCTGACCAGCACATGTAAGCAGTACAAGCACCCAATCAGCACCTCAGCAATAGACCATTTGCACAATACCCATAATGCATCTCGTATTGTGCCCATTTCCATCCGGGAACTTGTACCAGCCTCAAGTGACTAAAAACATACGGTTACGAGCGTAAAGAAAATACCAGAAAACTTACCCTATCTGTGATGTTGCACTATAGTTGTGTAATCGTCCGGCAGGTGACAAGTAGGGCACAGTTATGATCGAAAATATCACTTTTTGTTGTGAATTTCAACACCAGTGCCTCGATTGTTTTTTGTTCCTTTGATATTCTTCTACATTTTTGTAAGATTAACTTCACATGAAAAGGTACTTGTATTGTAATTTTTTTTTTTTTTTTTTTTTTGACCATTTGCACAATACCCATAATGCATCTCGTATTGTGCCCATTTCCATCCGGGAACTTGTACCAGCCTCAAGTGACTAAAAACATACGGTTACGAGCGTAAAGAAAATACCAGAAAACTTACCCTATCTGTGATGTTGCACTACAGTTATGATCGAAAATATCACTTTTTGTTGTGAATTTCAACACCAGTGCCTCGATTGTTTTTTGTTCCTTTGATATTCTTCTACATTTTTGTAAGATTAACTTCACATGAAAAGGTACTTGTATTGTAATTTTAGGCACTGTTCGGCGACGCGAACGAACAAGAAATTTTTTGTAAACATGAGCTCTGGTACAAGTTCCCGGATGGAAATGGGCACACAAAATAAACGAGGGCTAAGGGCGATTAGCCCTCAGTTTTCACAAAATAGCCCCCGTGAGAAATTTTGGCCTATGGTAAAATGCACTACGAGGGCTACTTTTTGGCATAATTTGCCCAAATAGCCCCCTTAGCCCCAAAAGTATTTTGTCCCTTGATTTTGGGGATCGTGCAAATGGTCTATTCGGTGTTTTCTTGGATTAAATTGTTTTCCAGTCGTTTTGTATAACAAATTACTATTTGGAAATTGCTATGATTGCTTCAAGGAATGGGTGAGCCTCTTCCTCCTACTTTGATTAAACAGCTTCTATCTGCATGCAGGGGCATCATCAATAAGAAAGTAGCTCCTGCTTCATACATCTTTAATTTAAACTTGAACAAAGTACTATCGGTATGCCCGTATTGTGCGGATTCACAGGTTGTTGTCTTGCTCGAATTAGTCTCTTCTACATTTATTACGACACTGCTGATGATTACGGCGGTCCGGTAAGTATTTCCCACGGTGTAGTCTGTGTCACAGACTGCGAAAGATATTATCTAAATTAGTACTGCATGAGAGATTAACGTTATCAGTCCGTCATAGCGAATGTATGCAAATGAAACTAAATCTCAAATATCTCCGGAAAATGAAAGGGTTCTATGGAGATTTTTACATCAGAGGGTCTGTTACTATGTTTTGTTTTGAATATGTATCGTAATTTGGTTTGAACCTATAGAACCTAGCGATAAAATTGAACATTTTTGTCGGGTACTACGGTGCTCGCAGACACGGAAAAGTGAATACGCAATCGCTACGGGCCGCATCCTGCGGCTTATCTGGCAGTGCGACTTATACGTTAAGGTCTGAATCTTAATTCGGCAATTTTTCGGCCCTGCGGCTTATATTCCGGAAATTATGGTATACTCTGGTACTAAACAGGCAGTTTCACAAAGGCAAAATCATAATATTTAATTAAGAAAATAACAACCAGCAATTAACAAACAAACAAAGGAAAACAAATTGTTGCAAACTGAGAGAAGTATGAAAAACTTGTTAGAATGATAAACTGCAAGTGATATTAAGATGATTCTATTGTTGATTCTACTGTTTTATGAATACATAATTTACAAATTATAAGATCCACATTCATAATCCCTGATTTCACATTTTTGAATATAGTTGCACAACAACCTGAAAGTGAAAATGGTGACCTTTTTGAGGCATAACCTTTTTTTTAGGTATAACCTTTTTTTGAGGTATAACCTCAAACCTCCCTTGGGCACCAAGGGAGAACAATGCCAGTGCATTGATTGGTTGACCCAGGTAAAATAAGAATGAAAATAAAATAAAAAAAAAAACTTTTTTGAGGCATAACCTTTTTGAGGCATAACCTTTTGAGGCATAACCTTTTTGAGGCATAACCTTTTTGTTTGAAAGACCAAAATCAAGACAACTTTATTTGTTCACATTTCTCCAGAAATCCCACTTAAATGCTTAATTCACTATGGCTAAATTAAGGGAGACTAACTTTAGACCTTGGTTTAAACCAAGGTTAGTCCTACAGGTGTGGACTTTTTTTCTTTCAAAATACTTTGAAAGTTAAATGTAATGGGTGAGAAAATTCCTCATGAATGGGCCGTTCCGGCCCATCCATGAGGAATTTTCTCACCCATTACAGCACATTTTTAGAATATGTTGGAAGAATAAAGGTCCACTCACACAGGACTAACCCTGGTTTAAACCTGGGTCTAAAGTTAGACTCCCTTTCAGAATACCAGCCTATATGTATATTCGACCCACAGGTTTGACATAATTAGGCAAACCACAGACAAATGGTTAGATGCATGAATCTCTGAGTTAAGGAAACATGCATGTGACTATTTCATGCAAAGTTAGCAGGCCCTCTTATGGTCTTGCTCCCCGAGCAGTACTGAGGGAACAATGTGAAAATCATCAGCACATCAAGATGGCATGTGAGTGCATGAGGGTTGTAAGTGCAATAGCTGCCACTTAATACATCTGTGTGCTACCATGTTCTAGGATAACTTTTTTATAATTGATCTTTGTTTGCATCTGTGGTTCTTGACACAGTCACCTTAAAGGGATTAGCAGCGATATTTCGAGAGAATCAAAAAATGTGGAAATGCATTTGTTTTAACTTATAATCAGGGATAAGTGTGTACAATTCCATGTAACTGCTTTAATGTAGAAAAAAAACACCAAATAGTGAAAAAATTAAGTATTTGAGGAAATTGTCATTACCGTCTCCGCAAAAATAGACATACGCATGTAAGTTCAAAATCACAATAACAGCTGATTGGGTTTACACTAGCATAGAATAAACAAAGATCAATATGTTTGTGTTTGAGGTCCCAACTGTATTGATCATGGTGCACAATATCACGCTTAAAATCTGGGAATCCACCAAGAAAGGCCTTTTTTTTGTCGGAATTTTGATACGACGTATAGAAATTACACGATCAGATAAAAAGTACTGCATTGTCTTAATACACGGATTTTCAAGCCAACCACTTGCAGGTTATGTTTGCATATCCATGCCAGTAACAAAAATACAAAATATGAATTTTAAGATTTTTTCGATGTTTCAGATTAGCAAATCGTGCTAACCCTTTAAGAACCATTTCAAGAGCCACTGACCAAAGACTAGATTAATAGTAGTTTGTGCGAATTTCGGACAAATGGCAGCTACAGCACTTACGACCTCTTGTACTCACCCATGACAAAGGCCGTACTGGGGGGGAGGGCAATTGTATTCAAAGGCGGTTATGATGCGTGAAGACCCAAGAAAATGTGTAAAAAGGGTCTCTTTGTTCCAACAGGCGATGTACGCGTGTATGTTGTTCGGGTGTGCAAACAGCAAAATCATCTGGCGGTGGGCTTATACGTTAATGGTCGAAATCTTAATACGCGCAATTTTTTAGCCCTGCGGCTTATATGACGCAGGCTTACATTCCGAAAATTACGGTATGGTATTTTTACCCGAAGTTGTGATGTATGCGTTTAGGGTATCCCATTAAGTAGGGGTAAACTCATCAAAACTATTGTAATCAGAACTAGGAAAAAGCAAAGCAAGATAATAAGGTATATTAAAGTGACAGGAGGAGATTCTTAGGATACGAATTTCTCTCAAATTGCACAGAATCATTGCTAGGACCACCTACCAAGAACGTCTGAAGGTTTATTGGAGAAACAGGTACAAAAGAACCACGCAAACCTTGTTTTGAACTGCCCTGGCTAACGTAATTGTCCCCATAGAACACCATGCTTTGACTTTATGTCGTGCACGACAGAAGTACTAAATCATATTATTACATAAAGACGGCGTATCGGCTTATTCACTTCAGGTGTGATCTAATACATTGGAAAGCATTCCAAATATGCAAAAAATCCGGGTTCGAAAAAAATTGGGGGCGCTTCTTTCTGGAAATCTCCTCATGTCTCTTTAATGACACAATGCATTGCTTACTTGTTTAGGGTATTATAAGCAGATAAAATACTTGTTAAGGGTATGATTTAGCTTGTTTTTTTAGTCGGTGAAAATATGTTTAGGGTGCATTTTGAAAGTCCATTTGTATTTGTTTTATTACACCTCACTGTGACTCTGCTGGGGACAAGGTTGTAGGGAAACAGTCCTCCCTAGGGAAATAACACCTGTAGTACTTATCAGTCAATAAAATATCATACTATGTTCAAAATTGTTCACAAATATTCACGGTAACTTGCCATTTGGTCTAATCCCACTTGGTCTAATGGCCATTTTGGCTAATTCCAATTGGTCTAATACCATTTATTCTAATAACCATTTAGGCTAATAACCATTTAGTCTAATAGCCATGTGTATGTAGTCTCATATTCATCTGGTCTAAATCATATCATCTAATATCCATATCGTCTATAACCGATTTGGTCTAATGCCAATTGTCTAATACCCATCTGGTCTAATAGGCATTAGGTCTAATACCCATTTGGCCTAATATCCATCTGGTCTAATAGGCATTAGGTCTAATACCCATTTGGCCTAATATCCATCTGGTCTAATAGGCATTAGGTCTAATACCCATTTAGTATAATACCCATATGGTCTAATCCATTTGGTCTAATATCCACTGACCAAATGGATATTAGGCCAAATGGATATTAGACCAATTGGGTTTTAGACCAAATGGATATTAGACAAAATGGATATTAGACCAAATGGGAATTAGACCAAATGGTGTTTGTGGTTATTAGACCAAATGGTAGTAGACGAAATGGGCATTTTAGACTAGATGGGCATTAGACCAAATGGCTTAGACATTTGGTTGTTAGATAAATTGGACGTTAGACTAAATGGTTATTTAGACAAATTAGTATTAGACAATATAGGTTTAGACCAATTGAAGTTAGACCAAATGGCTATAAATAAATAAATAAATGCCAGTATTTATATAGCGCTTTATACAATTAAGTCTCAAAGCGCTTTACATTTATTCCACTGTCACTAGGATAAATCACATTTTTCACATATTGAAAATTTGGCAGCCAATTATAACGGCGCACAGTATGACTACCCCTAACAGCTCCCCATTTACACCTGGGTGAAGTGAGACAAGCGAGATAAAAGTGTCTTGCCCAAGGACACAACACGTTGGCCACGGCGGGGCTCGAACTCACAAACTATGATCATGAGTCCTGCGCTTTTCCACTAGACCACACATGCTCTCATGGCTATTAGACCAAAAGGGATTAGACCAAATGGCAATAAACCATATTCACAATGTGTAATAATATACAAATACTACATAGTTAGAGGAAATCAGGCACACTGTTTTTCCGAGGTACTGGCTATGGGCCTATCACCCCAAACCAGAAAGGCGAGGGGTGACAGGCCCGTAACCAGTACCAAGGGAAAATAGTGTGCCCTATTTTCCGATATAAACCATGTAGTATCTGTTTTATTATCCCTAACTGTGACTCTGGGGACGAGGTTGTAGGGAAATAACATTTGCAATACTAATCTGCCAAAGAAATAGCATATGTTCAAAATTGTTCACAAATATTCATGAGGTGTAATATTAAGTCGCCCAACAGCTGGTAACTTATGTAATGCCATCTTGGAGCTTTGCCATTAATTGGAAGCATTGACCATAATATTCTTCAATTAAATTGCATGGCTGAAGTATGAAGACTTGTTAATAGATAACAGCTGACTCAGAGATTTCAAAATATAATTTTTGTGGTAGTAATTTAAAATTATCATCTGGACTAAAGAATTTTACCTAAAATACTGAATTTCAAGTTATAGGATAAATCGAAATATTCCTTTTCATTCCGTAAACATTCTGCACAATTATTTGCCATAGGATACCGTGTAATAAAAACAAAATTCCGGATCCATTTTTAATAACATAATTAATTTGCTATATATGAAGGACTTCACTTTGAGCTTAGTTATTTCACACAGTGATAAATATGTGGACAAGCATTATGTCGTATGCAAAAAACATGGTATGTTTGAAAAATGAAGCATTCCCTCATCTGGAAATCTCTGAGTCCAGCCTTTAATTGCTGCATGCATTTCACTTACGCTTTTTTGTATGTGTTTTTTATCCCTGAACCTTGATCCATGAGCGCCTTGCTGGTTCATATGAATTCCCTGATTATTCTGTGGCTGTTGACCGGGTACTATACTGTTGGTTTTGTGCTTCAGTAAGGACTACTAGCCAAACACTAATACTACAAGGCACAGAGCTTTGATGTTCCATTGTGGAATGTTCTAATAAAGCAAAGCCATCAAAAACAGTTTATGTTTATGTTGCAATGTTAGAGCTGTGACAAGATTTATGATATCTACGATATTTATTACATTAACCCATTCAGTCTGGCTGGCACTTGCAGGCAATCAGGTTATATGCATAAAAAAATGTTTTGTTTGGCGTAACCCGACCGACCCAAAAAAAAAAAAAATTTCTGCCGACTCAATTTTTTTACAAATTAGCAAAAAATAAAAAAAATATTCTCCGACCGCCCCATTATTTTTCATCCACAATTAAAAAAATATTTTTTTTTTACCAACACAAAGACAAAAAAATAAAACCGACATAAAGCACTACAACCAAATAAAATATCTTTGCTATGTCCATTGAAAAAACCTTTAAATAGTAGCATCTTTGTATCATTTTAGAGTAAAACATAGAGAGATCTAAAAAAAAATAATAAGAAAAAATCTGACCACGACCAACCCTGATATTTTTTTCTCTGTTACGCCAAACACCCATTTTTTTATCCATTATTGGAGTCGTTTTTTCTATCAAAGTGTCAAAATTGTGCATTCTGGGACTAACCGATCAGGTTCAATCACAGAGCACAAGTTGTAATGTATGCAGTATAGGAGTATATTTTGTAGTATAAGGTTCATGAAATATTTTGAGTGCAATTGTTCAATCATAGGAGACAAGAAAGGGGGAGACCAATGGAAGGGAGACAAAGGGCTATAACGAAGAAGAAATGCCAGGAGGTGAGATAGCCGCGGTAGCAATGAAGGCGCAAGCGCGGGACAAGTGAAGCACGGGGGCACGAGGGAGAAAAGCACAGGGGGCACAGAGGAAAATGTGGCAGCCATTAGAACGGGCGCACAGGAGGACGACCCCTAACAGCGCCCCAGTTACACCTGGGGGAAGTGAGACAAGCGAGAATAAAAGGGCGGGCCCAAGGACACAAAACGTTGGCCACGGCGGGCTCGAACGCACAAACGACTGATCAGGAGGCCGGCCGCGGGGCCACGAGACACACAGCTCTCATGGCAGGAGACCAAAAGGGGAGGAGACCAATGGCAAGAAACCCATATGCACAGGGGTAAGAATAGACAAAGACACATAGTTAGAGGAAATCAGGCACACTGTTTTTCCGAGGGCTGCTATGGCCTATCACCCCAAACCAGAAAGGCGAGGGGTACAGCCCGTACCAGTACCAAGGGAAAATAGTGGGCCCTATTTTCCGATATAAACCATTATCATGTTTAATTAGCCCTAACTGGGACTCCTGGGGACGAGGGTGGAGGCGAAATAACAGGTAGCAAGACTAGTCTCCAAGAAGACGGAGTTCAAATGTTCCAAATATTCATGAGGTGGAAGATGTAAGTCGCACCCACAGCTGGTAACCTTAGGTACTCGCCATCTGGGGAGCGGTGCCATTACTTAGAAGCATTGACCATAATATTCTTCAATTAATTGCATGGATGAAGATGCAAGACTTTTGGTGAATTGTAGATAAAAGGCTGACTCAGAGTTTCAAAATAGAATTTTGTGGTAGGAAAGTAAAAATTATCATCGGAACTAAAGATATTTACCCTAAATACTGAACTTCAATTTGAGAGAAGCGAAATATTCCTTTTCATGCAGTAAACAGTTTTGCACAGTAATGGTGCCATAGGATACCGTGTATACAAAAATGCCGGATCAAGATTTTGAAAGACAACATAGATGGACTTTGCTATATGAGGCTTCAATTTGAGCTTAAGTTATTTCACACAGTGATTAATATATTTGGACAAGCATTATTTAATATGCAAAAACATGGTATGTTTGGAAAAATGAGCATGCCCGCATCGGGAATCTCTGAGTCAGCCTTTAATTGCTGCATGCATTTCACTTACTCTTTATCTGGTATGTGTGTTTTCCTGAACTTGATCCAGTGAGCGCTTGCCTGGTTCATATGATTCCCGATTATTCTGTGGCTGTTGAACCGGTACTATCTGTGGGTTTTTTTTTGCTTCATAATGACTACTAGCAACAGCTATACTACAAGGCACGAGCTTTGGATGTCCTTGAATGTTCTAAATAAAGCAAGCACATCAAAACATTTGTTTATGTTGTTGTAAGTGTGGAACAAATTTATGATAGTCTACTATATTATTACCTTAAACCCAATTCATCCTGTGGGCTGGCACTTGCAGGCAATCAGGTTAGCCTAAAAATGTTTGGTTTGGCGTACCCGACCGACCCTAAAAATCTGCCGCTCAATTTTTTTTATGTCAATTAGCAAAAAATAAAAAAAAATATTCGAACATGCTGATTTAAGCCCATACTAAAATCACTTACACAAATTAAAAAAAAAAAAATATTACCAACACAAAGACAAAAAAATAACAAAACAAGACAATAAAGGCAACTACAACCAAAATAAAATATCTTTGCTATGTCTTGAAAAAAACCTTTAAATAGTAGCATCTTGTATTCTTTTAGAGTAAACATAGAGAAGATCTTAAAAAAAATAATAAAAAAAAATCTGACCAACCGACAACCCTGATATTTTTTCTCTGTTACCCACAAACATTTTTGTTATATGCCTTATTTATCTTTTGTTCTATCAAAGTGTCAAAATTGTCATCTGGGATAACCGATCAGGTTCAAGTACAAGAGCACAATTTATGTAAGGTAATGCAGTATAGGATATCCTTTTGTAGTATAAAGGTGCAATGAGAGATGTTGAGGCATTTGTTTATCATTCTTGATTATCATTCAAACTACATCAAAATGAACAAGTATGAAAATGGTTACAAACAACACACCTCCAGGACACGCGCATGCCCATCATACAGGCAGGGGGAAAGACCAAGAATAACAAACCGCACATCCATTTAACATTAAAATACTACATATATATATAGATATATATTATATATCACTATATCCTACGCTAGGGCCGAAATTCTCTTTTGTTAAGTACATATAGTTTGAGACGTAGGAGGGGCGAATTTTTTTTTTTCGCCTTAACGTTATCCACCTTTTGTTGTGAGCTTTATTCCGTCAAAAGATATGAATATTTTGTATGCAAATGAAGGATAAATCTGAATTGGCTACAGAAACATGATATTAATTCATTAGCAATAATTATAGTAAGAGCTCATTATAGCCGAATGAATGATAAATTTTTGCCCTATGTTTATCTAGAAATAATGATATATATATATATATAGAATATATCACCCTATACGCACCTTGGGAGACACTGATCTTTTGTTATGTACTGATGAATACGTTAGGGGAGACATTTACCTGTCTCCCTAACGGTTTCCTTTAGATTGGGCTTTATTCCGTCAAAGGATATGAAATATTAATTTATATCAAATGAAGTGGTATCCACTAAAGAAAAGAATAACAAGGGATATGAATATGACTTAATTTAAAAATACTATATAAGCGCATTAAAGCTAATGAATTATTCAACGTCCTCCCAATATACCCATTTTTAGGATAGATTGTAATTTATATCCTATATCCTACGCTAGGGCGAAATTCTATTCATAAACAAAGTTTGACTTTAGGGGCGAAGTTTTGTTCGCCTTAACGTTATCCTTTGTTTGCCTTTATTCCGTCAAAAGAAATGAATATATTAGCAATAATAAGAGGCTCATTATAGAACCCTAATGAATTAATAAATTTTCGCCCTATGTTCAATCTATTATATAACATCTAGCTTATATATATATATATATATATATATATATATAATATTACAGATGAAACCATGGGCGAAATATTATGTTGAAAGGAACAGTCATTCTAAATATGGATGGGAATTTTTTTTGTATTATTCGCTATTTGTGGGAGGAGATCAGGTTCTGATAGTGGGTAAGATCATTGGTGGAAGGTTCCTCCCTTAACCGTTTACCCGGGGAGATCCAGCAAAATTGTGAAATTACCCTTAAATTGCATAAGCTCATTAAAAAAAATTGTGACATGATGAAAAGGAACCCATACTGATTCACTTCCATGAGTTGAAAAACAATTGGATTTTACCATCTGTAAAAACAGTAAAAACAAAAGATTTCCGTGGTCGGAGGTGGCAGTTTGTGGCAATTTTTGGAACAGAAAAAGCAAGGTGTCCATCCCCTGACAGAATTTACAGTGTATCTGCATGTTTTGCAACACAATTCAAAGCATTCAGACCGAGTTCCAGGGCATTGTACTTGTAGTAAGATATTTATCTGGCATTGAAAGATGGAGTAGCCCGGGATTAGCACATATACAATAGCAATGTTCTGCGAGCTGATGACAAAACATGCTTTTCATTTTGGTAAATGGCTTGCAGTAATGTCGCATCGTTTTTCCAGAAATTGCCACAAACTACCAAGGGGGGGGGGGGGGGTGGGGGTTCCCCCCAAATTTTTTTGCCGGTTTGCATTTAGCGACCCGGCTATAGAAATCACTGTTCTCAAAATTGGAAAGGAGTCTATTTTTAAAGTAACTGCCAGTGTTTTTATTCTGTGTGTCATTAATGGTTTGGTACATTCCTGAAAAATTGCTGCTTAATATGAGATGTATGTAACTGAATTTTCAAGGGACAAAAATGACAAAGGAACGGCTACTCTTTCACAGGAAAATGTAAATATACTTCTAGACTCAACGGAGACTGTGTTTTTTCACAAACTTTTACACTGATGGAGATACAGGCCCACAACCATAGCTAACCTGTTGCAATTCAAAATATGCAGGGATGTCTCCTACTGTATGTCAACACATTTGGCCATATTGTGAAAAAAAACTGTGTATGCTCTTGCTCCAACTTCCCCTCCATTCCTATTATTATCATCTCTGCCATAACCTGGTATGGGGTGGTTATTATTACACATTACAGAGGGCTGCACAGTCTGCAAGCACTACTTCTTATAGATGATGTTGACCTCTGACTCACTTGCTTGGACATTCAGGACACCCCCTCCCCCCCCCCCTTGTTGTTTTCTCTTTCTGGCAGGCAATATATTACAAGTAGTTTCGGTGACAGACCACATAAAATCTGTTATAATTACTTGCAGAATCTTCCCTGATCTAAATTGGTCACACAAATGGCAGCTGGTAGCATTAGCTTATTAATGCTTGATAAGAAAGTTGTATTAGTTATTCGAAACAAAATTTACAGCAAAACCAGAATTTCCCCATGCAAGTATAGGTGCTTTTGCCTGCCAGTTTCTCTCTTACCCACAGGGGCGCCATAACATAAACAAATTTCACATCATCTATAGACACTGGTAATGTGATGGTCAAGGTAGCTATAGTCCCATATCAGCTCAGCATGGAAAAGAAAGCAATTAAACAGCTACTGTCTGTTTTCATAAAACTTATGTCTTGGTGTTTTATTATTC
Source organism: Ophioderma brevispina (assembly GCA_023653785.1). NCBI lineage: Eukaryota > Metazoa > Echinodermata > Ophiuroidea > Amphilepidida > Ophiodermatidae > Ophioderma > Ophioderma brevispina. The sequence goes on from JAMKCH010001887.1 coordinate 43,702, forward strand.
TTATTTCAAAAAATCCGCACGTTCGAATAATCAACGAAAAGAAATTGTTGGATATCTTGGAGCCTAAGCGTTTTTTTTTACACTGATAAAAGGAATGGCCATTTTAAAACTTCAATCTTTGACATCTGGGTATTTCAACCCTCGTTTTGAAACTGAGCGAATAAAGATTTGTACCCATTATAATTACTTTTCGTGAAGGTTCCCTTGACTCCACTTTGTAGGTTGTAACAGTTGTTGGAGATGATTCACGATCAATATTGTCCGCCACTGTATGAAATGAGATGCCAACTTTGTTCAACGGATCAAATCCCAACCGTTGTGATTTGCAACTGAATTTTTGCAATACAAAAGAGATGATATTCAAGGATTCACCGGCATTAACTTGAATGGACGGCATTACAGGATAGCTATATGATTCTTTTGTTCATTTAAAACCAAATGAATAAAACAACAGGACCTCTATTAAAAGAATCGTATTGCAACGATGCATTTATATACCCATAGCATTAATGCACAGCAAACACTTGAAATCAAGCAAGGTCCACGAAGCAATAATTGTTCGTATAATGTACTTTTGAAGCCGCCCCTAATTCTTGAAATGGGCCTGCCATCAAAGTTCCAGAGACAAAAGTCAATATTCACCTGGACCCCAGTTTTGGTGTCCGTTTGCCAATAAAAATCAGTGTAAATTGAATAAAAATCCAAAGAAGGAACTATGTTTTCCAGTTGGAACCCAATAAGTTTGTGTTGGGTCCAATGATGAATAACCACTTTTCTTTTGTGATTTTTTTCGAAAGCGTATAATTTTTGAAATAATAATTAAAAACGCGGAACCCTCTAAGTTAATGAAAACAGACAATAGCAGCATTTGGCTTGGTGGCAATTAATATGGAGCATACCGCTATAGTATTTTGAAGTCTGGATTGACCAATAATTTAACTTTGATTTCAAGTACCTACTAATTTTACTTGATTTGCACTGTTATTTGAGCTAGTTTTAATTTGTTTGGATCTAATAGTTGAAGAAACCATTTAATATTTTAAATTTTGGGTGTAAAACTGTAAACAACCTCTTCTGGTATACTAGGTGAGCAATAGGCCAAATATATTCTGTATGGTTTTCCTTATGGAAAGAGGCACTCATTTTATGTTTAATATTCCCCTTGGCCTGTGTAATCAGTTAGATTTATTATCATAATTGTTCGTGGATCAGACCACGCCGCAGATTCGAGTATTTAGTAATTATGAAAATTGATGATAAGCTTATAACAGATTTTTAATACCGTAGCGTAATAAATTTAAAGCTATTTAAAAATACGGTGTAAACTAAATTTTTTCTTATCCTGGCTTAGATTCGTTGATAAATTTCATACCTCTTCAAAGTTGGACAGCCCCAAAAATTTTGAATGAAGTGGACATTTGCTGAAACCCATTAGAGTGTCCATTATCTTTTTTTCAAGCAGTTGTGTAGTACAAATTTTGAAATCGAATGGCAAAAAATCTTATGAAAATTTTGCTGTCTTTGGCAGCGAGAAAGGAAATCTCTGAGCTAAACGTCGTCACTCCTTTGGATTGGTAATGTTTATTTATTTCCAGGTTAAACATTTCTTTAAAAAATTTGGTGTTCGTGACCGAGGAACGGGTCAAAAATATTTTATAAACGTTATTTGTTTTTAAATTGCAAACCAGGCTTGCTGATTGGAAAAGCATGTTTTCAAAAAACCCTCCCAATTGGGAAAAACTGGTTTATCGATTCGAAACTTAGGTAGGTTTTTGAGTAAATGCAGTGGTAGGCCGACTGTTAAAATCGAATTCATGAATCTTTTTTTTTTAAAACAGCTTAACCATTATAAAATTATTTTTCCAACTTGGCTTTTTCAGCAAAAAGCTTGGTTCAGAGTTAGTTAATCGGATCAAAAAAATATGTTTTTAACACCCTTGTTTTATGCGAAAAGCTAGTCTTGTTACAAACCGAGCTGTATCAAAATTGATAAACCTAATTTTGGCGATTTGAAATCCCATACTTTTATTCCAGCCATTTCATTTTTTTTGCTGAAAAAACTTTTTGTGCATATATTCTTGTCATCTTTATCGCACCAACATATCTCTAAATATCCCTTTTAAAATAACCATACATCACCAAATTCAATTATTTTATCTATTTGTATCAAAATGTACTTTTCATATCAAAAATGTTTTTGTTAATTTAAGTAAAAATTAAAAAACTTAAAAAAAAAAAAAAAAAAAAAAAAAAAAAAAAAAAAAACCAAAAACATTCTTTTGCAAATTGCCATCTTCCACCTTTTACAATCGCATACACACATCAAAAAATCTCCATTATCTGAATTATATAATTTCTATTTTCTTTATTACATGTTTTTACGCATAAAAAGTGCACTCCCAACTAGAACACCAAGTTGCTACTTAGAAATGTCTCTTTCATGTTGTCTTTCAACTTCTTTTCAAAATCGTACCGCGAACCCAGGCCGGCACAATGTTTTTTTTCAAATACTTGTTTCTTAATTTCCCTTCCCGGCCGAAATAAAAGTTAGACTTTTTCAAAAATCCATGATTTTGGGGCCAAAAATCACAAAATTTTGAAAAATTGGTAATTTTTGGCCAAAATTGGTGTCAAAATCTCCACATTTTTGATATCTTTTCCCCGAATTTCACCTTTGCCACCAAATTTGAAACTGAAACTGAATCCAGATAATTTGTGTTAACATGACTGTGAGTTTCGTCTTGACAAATCCCCTGCAGTGCACAATTACACATTTTTCACAGGATTTAACAGCAATATCAAATTCATTTACTTGAAACAACTCCGAAAAGAGCACTTAGAGAATTTGTAGGTTTTGACTACCTCAATTACTCACATGCTCTTGAGCAATGCAATCTCTTATCTTGAAGCTTTGCAGGGAAAATATTTTCCACAAAGTTTGCCCTAGATTTATAATTCAACGATGTTTAGAGATTGGTTACCAAAACCGGTTAAAGACAAGTGCAAATGCACTAAGAATAGTAACAGCTATGGAAATCAATTGCAGAACAAATCGTTATAAAATTGTGCTATGCCCTATTTGGTTGATCTTTGAATAATTGAACTTTTTAATTAACGTCTTAAACCCTTGTTGGCTGAACCAAAATTTTGTGTTTTAAGCAAAAATCAGTTATTCGTTCCAGTTGGTATTTTGTGTGTTAGGTTGGATATGTATATATGGAAATGACTTAAATGATTGGCATTTCTGTGAATGAATTTATTGAGTTTTGTGGGGATGTTAGTTCAGCTTATATGTTTTGTGGGTGAGTGATTAGGGGAGTGAGTGAGTGAGTGCATATGTGAGTGAGTGAATGTGTTGTGGAGTGAGTGAGTGAGTGGTGTGTGTGAGTGAGTGAGTGATGTGTTATATGTTATTTTCAGTGGATAAGTGTTCAAATTGGGTTGAAGGTGCATGCAAGATACTGGTGAGTTATAGTGCAATCAAATTTGGGTTTCTTCGGCGGCAATAAAGTAATAATTTTTTTTTTGCCGCTACGGTCCGGAGACGTGCTTTGCTATGGTTTTAACCCGGAGTTATAACCGCATAGGATTGCATGGACAAACGAAAATACATGTGTGCCTTTCTATAAGTTCGATTAAAGTAACTGTGTGATTAGTTTTAAGACGAAAAAGTATTTTGGTATTAAGATCCGTATAGGTTAAAGATAAAATGTGGCGAATGTGCATTGTAGTTAATGTTCTTCAAGATTTCCAGAGTTAAAGACGTGTGTTTACAAATCATGAACATCTACAATTAGTTTTTGCATGCGAAAACACGTACAAAATCGTATAGGTTTCTTTTTCACCTTCGACATACGGCGTATTAAGCCACATGACTAGTTATAGAGGCGTGATAACAACTTAGGCTAAGGCCTCTTTTTCTTGTGACATTTGTCAGTTCCGTGCTCTGGTAAGTTGACCTCGCTTGATATGTCGCGGGTGCCCTCTAACGTCTTTGGGCACTGAATATAACCATCAAGTTCTAACTATCTTGCAAGCGCTATGAGTTGCAAGGTACCAGTCTGAGTCCGAACATTGTGGTACTGACTGGTATACCACTAATACTACCGCAAACATAGCAAACACTTCACGATTAACTTTGTTACGCAAATTCAATTCTTTTTGACATAAAGTACTTGAAAAATCAAACCACCACGGTAGTCAAGTGATGCCACAACAAGTAATAGGAGATGTGTATTAAATTATCGTGATGACCAAAGTCCTGACATTAAATGACATAAAGATGTAAAACATGAGAGAGTGTACTAATCTTACTGTCATTATCGATCATTATCGTGTATTTCAGCACGAGCTTCATTTGGTCATTTGTACTCAAATATTAAAAATAATAGACACCAAAGGAAAAACACTAGCAGACAATAAGAAATCATCTTATGGTTGTATTTTTTAAGCAATTTTATATCAGTTTCTTGGCAAAATTGTTACTCTATTGTTTTTACGAGGGTGACATGCAACGTGAAATGCGTTGTCTTAAAATTGCGCAATTATAATGATTATTTAACTATCACACACACCCACTGTAAATATCACAGTGCAATTTACAGCAAAATACTGTAAAACTGAAATGAGAACTTACAGGATCTGTATTTCTGTTCCCATCGGCACCGCCAGTCGAAATAATCCGGATGGGGCTTAGCACTCTAAACATGACGTATCGGCACCCGCCTATTCCTCTGCACTATCAGCGCTCCGGATACACTATGTATTGTGTAAAAGGGGTGTTTTTCAATTTTGCCATAATTTACTAAAAAATTCATACGCAATCAAATACAATAGATAACACAACAGCAGTGTAAAAATAAATCACTCAAGTTTAATTTTAGGCATTAGGGGGCATTTCTTGATTTTTTTCAACATGACTGCAAACCAGACCCCCTACTCTCTAACTGGAAAGATTGAGTGAGGGAAAAGTCCAAATTACGATTGTGAAATCAGTCCTTACAAAAGCTCTTAAAGATCAAAATTCAACCAAATTCCATTGAATTTTCAAATCGAATTTAGAGACTTTCCCCTCAACTAATACTTTTTAATGATTTATTAATCTTAATCTTTGGTTTTAAGAGAGTAAACGGGACGGCGGGGGGAAATTCCACAAAGGGTCCGAAAATGCCACTTCATAGCTTGATTTTGGATGAAGAGTTCCAAAATTGAGAGAAATTTGACAAGTAAGCCCATTTTAGGTGATGAGAGGTTCACAAAGGACCCCCCCAACAACCGGGGGTTGAATCACTTATACCAAAAAGGTCCACTTTTTCGAGGTCCCAACCCCCCCTCCCAAAAAAGTATTTCCTGCGTATGGCCCTGACCTCGATAAAGAGTAGACCTATATTACATTAACCTATTTCTTATCTCATTACAATTTTGTTTGAATCATTGCAGCCCAGGGCACTATCCAGTTTACATCCTGCAGGCACATTGTGGTTTGGAGGGGCAAACACGCCGTCAGGGCAAAGTCAAGCCCGACAATGAAAATTCGCGCCCGATTGGAGGCGTACGTCCAAACGGCTGCTTTTGCCCTCAAAAGTTTCCCAATTTTGCCGCAATTTTTCTTCCCAAGAGGGGGTACTCTGCCCTGCACCACCCGCATTTCCCCCATGATTGAGTCACTTAGTGGCCACTTTTCTTCGACCCCAGCTAAGCAACTGATTGGCTTTGGGAGTGGGAGTTCTTTGGCTGTCTCATGTTGCAGGGCAGTAAAGTTTCCTCCGGGCTCATTATAGCTAATGTTGGGGCGAAATCTTGATAGCTCCTGACTTACACATTTAAGGCAGATTCTGCATAGTGAAGTGTGAATTTTTTTTTGACAAGCGAAAAGCAAATAGGCCTAAAGGAGATGGCTTGGAGAAAATATGTAATGTCGCTGAAGTTTTGCATGTTGATATAGTGATCACCCATTTTTAACCCCTTTATTTACAGTTCCCACTCAAATCAGCTAGCGGTTCATTTTGCAGTAATGTTCCCCTGGCTTCATAGCTCTTGTTGAAAAGGTGGCCTAAATCTTGTCAGCTCTTGATTTAACACGTGTGAGGCATATAAAGACAAGTAATGGGAGCAAGGGCTTGAAGAAACTAATTGTAATGTCTCTGAAGATCTTGTGCGTTAATGGAAAGTGATCAACCCGTTTAGAACCGCTCCCATTCAATCAGGTAGCAGTTTTGCGAGAAGCGGCGGAATCCGCTAGTGATTGTAATTCTGCAGTCCACCAATGTCACTGTGGGCAACGTTAAACTTGGAGCGATCTAATGGTGGTTGTGCACTTGTGTAACGGTATAATATTATAGCAATATTCGAACGGGAGACCAAATTTCAAATTTAAAAAGGGAGTACTTACTTTGTGATCCTCAACCTCATCCCCCGACGTGCCATCATTAGTATCATCATCAATCTTGTTCCATAACGTTAGCTATGGGAATTTGGTGACGTGAGGAATTTTCAACATTTTAAAAAAAAAAGTTAAAATTTATACAGTTGTATTTAAAATTTACTTAACAACACTCCTATTCAGCAGTGATATATGTGGCTTTTAAATTATTAATTTTGTTATTTGGGATCGAAAATTAAGTGATTTTTTCTCCCCAGTTTGAAATTTGTCGCTCTCATGGTGCAAAATTCTGCCAACTTTTTGATGTTTTGGTAGCAATTTTGTGCCTTTAAAATGCACCTAATTTTTATTTTTATTAAATCTGTCAATATGTAAAGGTTTTGTAATATGCATGTTCACTTGACTGCTATACCCTGCCACAAACCCTGATTCATTAACGATTGACTGTGCAATTCCTTTTAAAGGAATTTTTAATATAACCTTAATTTAATTTTTCATGGTAGCTATGTTCGCTGATATTTGTCTGTTTATATGGTTGTTTTTAAGGTTGTTTATATGCTTTTTAAAATCTGTATCTTGGTCTATAATTTAGCCTTAGGCTACAAAATGCATTGTTTTTAATAAACCATAAGGAATGAAATGACAATTTCACAAGCCCTCCCTCAACACCCTCCCTGTTTCCCCCAGAAAAAAGGTCTGGGCACCACCACTGCATGCACCTTGTTTACAGGATGTCCTCAAAGTGAAAACAAAACTTGATTTTGATCTGCTTTTATTTTATTTCATATACAACATGCGGCAACATTCAACATTTTCTCCAATACAAATATAATTTCACACTGTTTTGTACCCATGGTAACAAAAGTTACACCACCGATTTGAAATGGTACCATATATGTGTCTCATTCCATCGTGGTTACAACCAGACTAATGCACATTAGGCCAATGCCAATGGATTGGAGTGTTGGTTTCCGGTTGACTGTTCGCAAAAATAGAACGATTACTATTAATTAGTATGTTCAACCCAATCAAGAAGGGTTTTACAAAGAACAGCAAGCGATAATGCGAGAATAAAAATACATCGGTCCTTGGACCGCTTTGTGTCGCATGCCGTCGCAGTTAGTGAACGATAGGCCTAACACGAACTATGAGCGTGGTATGTGACCTTTGTCCTCATCACCAAATGAGGGCTCCCATGTTGCACCTATGATTCAAATTTGGTTCCAATTGAACTGCAACTTTTCAAATGAGGTCAATTTTACATTTTCAGCCTATTTTACAACTTGACCTCACATGACCTTGGCATGTGACCCTTGACCTCATCAAAAAGTGGGGGATGCCATGTTTCACCTGTGACCCAAGTTTGGTTTAAATCCATTAAAGTATGAGGATATTACAGGCAAATGTTAACCTTTTTTCACAACAGACAACAACAACAGACATCAACTACAATAACAGACAACAACAGTGGACAAAGTGATCCCTATGTGTCTTCCTGCCTTGGGCAGGCGACACAAAAATGTTGAAATACATTTTTAACTTATAAATCAAAGATAACTATGTACAATTCCGTATAAGTAATCTAATGTAGGAACAAAAAACACCAAATATTGAAGTATTTGAGGATTTTTTTCATAGTCTCTCCCACAAATAAACATGCAGTGATGACTACTCAAAATCTACACTAAACAGCTGATTGTTGTTTACATCAGTATAGAACAAACAAAGATCAATAATATTTGTGTTTGAGGTCAAACTGTACAGGTCACAGTGCACGATATTACACTTATAAATCTGCGAAAGGCTTTTTTGATCTCAAGTCGGAATTTTGATACGCACGTATAGAAATTACAGAATCAGATAAACTACTGCCCTATCTTTAATACACGGATTTCAAGCCAACCACTTGCAGGTTATCTTGGCACATCTATGCCAGTAACAAAAATACCAAAATACGAATTTTGATGATTTTTCGATCTTTCGGATCAGCAAATCACTGCTTGTCCCTTTAAGCCACCACCCCACTTGTACCAGACTACACATTCATGTTCAAAATGCATTTAAAATTGAATTAGCCTTTTTTGGGTGGAGATGATGATGAGCAAGCATTTTTTATGCATTTGTCAAGAAATTTTGATTTCATACATGTACTATATATCATCAAAGGCAGCTCATGCCCACAACATCCCAATTTGGTCTATATCAAAGGTGCAACGAGAGATTTCACATATCAGGTGTCCCTAAAAAAAAAAAAATCGAAAGTACTAATTTTTGCCCTGATGTAAAGCTTAGCATCAAAAATAGCCCCATCCGAAAGAATTAAGCTGAGAAATGTTTCTTTGGTACAAAAATTGTGAATTTTCTAATTCATATAGGAGCAAGTATGAAATTCAGCCTATGTTTTATATTGAAATTTAAGCAAATCAAAATCACCTTTTTTCTCTCTCAGAGCTGGAAATGCTACGTTTATGTCCGTCCATGATGAAATAGTGCCACCTCAAGAAAATAACCTCTAACTTGACTTGCCTGAACCAATAAAACAACTAATGGATGAGTGTAGACACGTACATGGCGCAATTTCCCAGCTATTTCATATTGGAAGGCCATTTCCAGCAGCCGTTGAATTATTATCGGAGATCTCCGATATTAATTATTCTAATTACAAAATTCCTCGTTTGCGACACAGACATTTTCGAGCTTAACCATTGACAGGTATAGTTTACTAGCCAGTTACCAATGCAACCGTGTAAAAATCTCAAAAAAATTGGGGGCTCTCTTCAAAAAAATGTGCTATTGTTTTAAGGTGTTAAAGGTACAACGAGAGATTTTTGAAGCACCCAAATATTGTGTCATAATAGCAATTTCATATAGACTAGACACTGAATAGATTTCTTACCTTGTATTTGGCTACAAAAATGCCGTAAGAGAGGAAAATGGTGATTCTGATTTGCTTATATAAAACATACACTGAATTTCGTATTTGCTCCTATACGAAATTAGAAATTTCACAATTTTTGTACCAAAGAAACAGTTTCTCAGCTTAATCATCCTTCCAGATGGGGTTATTTTTGGATGAAAGCTTTTAACATCAGCACAAAAATCAGTCCTTTCGATTTTTTTTAGGGACAACCTGAATTGTGAAATCTCTTGTGCACCTTTAAGGTTTGTGTAAGTGTTGAGAAGGCCATACACCTACTACTCAAAAATGGAAACAGAACAATAAGGCCTATTCTCAATTTGAAGAGCAATGTAGATTTTATTCACACAGTCACTCGCTATTTACAAACATTTGCATTGAGTGACCTCCTTACATGTACCTGTCAGTGTGGTTTCCTCATCTCTCTGTTTTTTTTGCTTTGGGTTTTTAAATACCAAAGCAATTTACACCAACCAAAATATCTCTCGCATCTCAATTCTTCTTGGCCACCCCCCCCCCCCCCTTGGTAATTGCTATACATTTTAAATGTCTAATTCATGGAGAGCCTTGGTCGGGTTTTATCACACAAACGAATATGGATGAACTTGTAATTCCCGGGCCTACAACAATGTGGCTGCTAGTTACATACGCAAATAAATTATGCTGTATTGCAACAGCCCACAAAAGGGGAAAATGGGAAGGTTCCGGCCGTTGTCCTGTGATGTCAGACCATCGAGCATGCATCTTGATTGTACGATTGATTGTACATTCAATGTGCCAAAAACAGTTTTTACAACACGGAGCGAGTGTTTTGTCCTTAAAAAGTTGAATCATAATTCTACCGGACAGTATATCCACCAATCTACACAACCCGACCCCCGCCACGAACTGCCCAAGTTCACATTCATAATGCACATACAGTTTGAGTCAAAAGATTGTTTACCCCAAAATATCTTATTTTTTTTCTTGTCACTGTGCAAGGTGCTCTTAAACAAAAATTGTAAAAAGTTCAAGAGTACATTTAAAGAGACATGAGGAGATTTCCCCAGAAAGAACGCCCTCATTTTTTTCGAACCGAGTTTTTTCATATTTGGAAATACTTTCCAATGTATTAGAATCACACCTGAAGTGAATAAGCCGAATACTCCGTCTTTAGTAATACTATGATGAGTTAGTACTTTCTGTCCGTGCACGACAGAAAGTCCACAGCACGGGTGTTCTATGTGGACAATTACGATATTCAGGGCAAGTTCAAACAAGTTTTGCTGTTTTTTTCCTTTTGTACTTGTTTGTCACAATAAACCTTCGAAACGTTTCTTTGGTTAGGTGGTCTACATCGATCCTGTGCAATTGAAGATAAATGGACATTCGTATCCTAAAAAAATCTCATGTCACTTTAAAATAGCTTTCACAGAATTTTGAGAATTTTTTCTTTTGGTTCAGGCAATCAATATCTGCACTCATTTAATAAAGGCCCCTCAGATTTACCTTTGTACAAGATGCCTAATTGATTTGGGTTATTGAAGCAACAAATTCGAGTGTGATACCTAATGTAATGCTTTTACCCACTGTTGGATAGTAAAGGATATTACAAACAACGAGTTACTCTCTCCGTTCGTGGCTGGAATTGGCTGAGGGCTAGCCCCGAAGCCGTCTCAGCCACGAATGGAGAGTGACGAGTGTAATATCCGACTTAACACACATCTGGGACGTCACCCTATTGGCTTTTTTTTCGCTCCATTATTTTGCTCGAATGGAGTGTTTTTGAAGTAGTTTGCTCATTCACAAGAAACACTTACCCGATTAAAAGGCCGGAGAATGTTACAAGGTTGGTAGGAAAGGTGTGAATTAAGAGTCTATAAAACGCATACTGGACAAACAAAAAACATTCTGTGATTTGTATAATGATGAATTAGGTTCAATATTGATCGCATTTTGAAGTCCCGCGCATCAGCATTTCTTACTGCAGATTTCATTTGTATAGGTGCGTAGTTGATGTGTTTGTCAACAGTTTGCTACATAGTGGATGTTATACATTTATATTTGAGTACTCGTCACTGACTTCATTATCTTGTTGATAATCTAGAGTAATACTGCGATGAATGGAAATTACCGGGTAATGTTTGTAAAACGAGAATACAACGTGGATATGAACCCGTATCTTGGATTACAAGCTAAATGCACTTGCAACTTGAGGATGCCTTGTAATATAATTTATTCTCTAGTATGATCATGATTTCGTTGTTAAAAGAAAGAAACCGGAATGTGCATGGATATGAATCCACAATCTGAATCTGAGGAGTTATGTATTTTACCCGAGGAGAGGAATCTGTACCTGCTGTATCCATAACCCAGATATCCATAAATGCCGATGGCAGAAATCATAATTCGGGATATACTGATCGCAATGTCTATATGGGGACAAGATTTTATCGGTATTTGTATTTTTTCCTCCGCTGATATGCCAACGGATTAATAGGAACTGTTATAATAATAGTGTGAAGGTTGCGTGATCCGTTTTTTTTTTTCCGATTAAGGCCAAAAATATGGTCTGCTTTACGCTCGCATACAGTTTTCCAATCGCATTTTACCACTTGGTTTTTTTAAGGAACGTTTTTTATTATTTAATCGTTGCCGCCTAAAAATGTCGCGGGAATAGTTTCATACGATCCTCCCCCGTTAACAATTTTACAGGAGACTTTTTTTTTATTTATTCACATAACTCACGAACAGCTCGAACCCTAAAACCAAAAGTTAAACAAAATGGTTACATGTACAACATGAAAAACCGTTGTAGCCGGGCATAGCCTTATTGACTTAAAGGTGCAACGAGATTTTTGAGGCACCAAATATTGCGTCATAATAGTAATTTTCATATAGATAGGATACTCAATGATTCTTCCTTGATTCGCTACGAAATGCTTAAAAGAGAGAAAAGAGATTTTGATTTGATTACATTCATGGTAAACATAGGCTTAATTTTCTATTTGCTCCTATCGAAATTAGAAATTTCACAATTTTTTAAAATTAAAATTAATCATAGAGTTTTTTTTTACTTTTTTTATATTTTTTGATGGGAAGCCTTACATCAGGCAAAATCAGACTGTCGAGTTTTGTAAAGGACTTCTATGTGAAATCTCTCGTTCACCTTTAATTGGCTCTATAAAAAGCGTGCTTTGATTTTTCTGTCGTGCAACGACAGAAAATCAAAGCATACTATAGTCACTTATTACACCGAGACGGTGTATTCGTTAATTATTCACTTCATGATTGTGTGATTGAATATGTTTACAGGCATTTAAAATAATGCAAAAACTCGGGTTCGAAAAATGGGGGCGCTGCTTGTCCTAGAATGTCGCTCTTTTTAAAATGAAAAAAAAAATGAATTTACGTCGCATAATTTCCTATGAAACAAACTGAAATTCATGCATATACTTTACACAAATGTCACAGTAGAAAAATCTATGCATTCTGATTTAAGCTTAGATCAAATAACAGGGAACCAAACAAATTAAATACCTATAAGAACGCATAAAAGATACAAAGAACCAGCAGTGTCTGATCAGATTTTGACAAATAAAAAACATACTGAACAAATATTTTAGGCCTAAGTACAAGATAACCAAGTTTAAGGAAATAAATGAAATAAAAGTAGATCACCATGCATGAAATATAAGACAAACAAGTCAAATTTCAAAAATTCAAACACAAAGAATTTATATAGTTGAAAATGTATTGAATATCTACCAGTCACAAAATAATAAAAAAAAAGTACATTCTTGTGAGATTCAATAACTTACAAAACTAGAAACAATAACACAACACAACAAACTAAAAGGAACTAACCAAACAATTAAACTTTTTGGATGGGTATAACATTGTTTATTTCATGTGATTTTTTATCAACCGCAAATCTATTTCTAAAATTGTGCTCAATGTAATACCTGCTTTTTATTGTTTTTCCTGCATGTTTGTTTGCGCGAATGGAGCGAATTGTTATCCGATAATACCAATGTCGTAAAACTCGGCGAAAGAAGTCGCTTTATGAGTTACGAATGGCCGTGTTATTGTTACTTTCGCTCCATTCTTGCAAAATAATTGGGGGGAGCGAAAAAACAATATGGTGACTCACAGATGTGTGTTAAATGGTAATAAAATGCTCTCCCTGTGTAAAACCCAAGCCAGTATATTACGTTATGATTAATGCAACAACAAGTGGAATTTGACTGTCTGGAATTCAAGTTTGGCAATGAACTTGTTTTTAACTAATGCAAAACAAAAGATATGAAAAATATACACTTCAAAACATGTTCCATATTAAATGATACACCTAAGTTGGCCAAAGGTCACAGGGTCAGACTTTTTGAACAATTTTCTTTCATATACATTTATAATTTTGTGCGTCAATATCTCTAATCGTGATAAAAATGCAATAAACAGTTTCTTTGCCTTTCTCGTTTTTTCTGGATCCTGGTTTGTGAATTACATGCACTGTGTAACATGTTTACTGTCCTAATTTGTACATGTGGCATTTTTGGGAGCCCTCTAAAAATCAGGCCATAACTTGAACTGAACTGCATGATCTCAGATTTTTTTTGACGATTGTGAGTGAGAAGTAAATATTTATAATATAAGTAATAATAATAATATTGTAAAAAGATTAAAAGATTTTTAATATTTTTTTTCATTGGGGACAATCATTTTGACTTGCACTGTAGTCTAATAAATGAACACTAAGGTCATATCATAGCTTCATTTGTAGAATGAAATGAACCGTTCACCTTTTAACATGGTAATTCAGGAGCGCACAAACGCAAACAAGTTGCACATTGCATAGGTAGCCGATTCATCAGTCTCAATGTACACTACTAAATGAGCATCATGGAAATACTCTTATTTTTTTTTCCTTTTTAAGCTGCTTTCTTGCCTCAAAAATGTTTAATTTGTTGCCTGCATTTCAACAATTACAAATTAATAGAATATTACCAGGGTCATTCCATGCCAATTTCAACATATCAAGTACAGAACCATCCCCTCATGGATTTCGGTTTATTATATTGGAATTGGACTAACGAAACAGGCTCAGTCAACCCATGGATTACACGCTTTTTTTGTTTTCCGTACCAGATATTTTTTATACTCGGACGGATAACGCGTGGTAATCCAATGGTTCACTTACCCTGTTTTGTTTCGTTCTACTATACTAAGCCATGGATTGCTTTCTTTTTTTGGGGTATATTGAAAGAGTCATGAGAAACTAAAAATCCTGAAAAGTTGAGCTCTGTACCTTTTTTGTTTTCATGCTTTTGCGACAGCTATATCTCTTCCAATGAAGCTGATCTAGAATAAGATTGTACACACGGGTAGTATTTCCAGATAAGCTATACCACCCAATTTGGAAGTTATAAATCACTTTACGTTTTGACTTATGGCACCCGCCCCAAAAGTATGGTCCCAGTGTTTTGAGGCCATTTTTGACCCCTGTAACTTTAAGTTGGAGAAAGTGTATTTTTTTCTGATCACATATTTGCAATCTGCCGCATAAGGTTATCCAGAATGCCAAGTTTGAAGGATCTGAGGGGTGTAGTTCTTTACTTATTGCCCTCTGAATATTGAATTTCACACTGGTAAATGTCTTTGAGTTGCCCCCGTGTTAAAACGAAAAATTGTACAGAGCTCAAATATATTTCACATACAAATTTTCTCACATTGTTGCCCGGGGGGCCACTGTATTCAAAGGTGGATATGATGCGTGAACATGGACTTCCAAAAATGCACCCTAAACACGTATTTTCACTGACTAAAAACGAGCTAAAACACACCCTAAACAAGTATTTTTATCTGTTTTTGATACCCTCAACAAGTACGCAGTGCATTGAATCGTAAATACACCCTTTATTTTCTTGCTTTGCTTTACTTCCCAAGTTCCGATTACAATATTTTGGATGATTTTGAGCCCTGCTTAATGAGATATAACATGACAATTTCAGGGTTAAGACAAAACATACCCTTTTTTCCATATTTTGCTGTTTTTGACACCCTAAACGATGTACGCGCGTACATCGCCTGTTGGAAAAAAGACACCCTTTATACGCGTTTTCTTGTTCACGCATCATATCCACCTTTGAATACAAGTGGCCCCCCCGGGCATTGTTGAGATAGACAATTATAGAAATCTCATCAAACTGCAAATTGGTGCTGATTTTCCTGTATTTTCTGAAGAATTTGACTTAATGGGAATTTCAGCAGGTATCAATTTGAAAAAAATGAAATCTTTGAAATGATGAATCGACGCAGGGCCATTTTCAGACGTGGGGCGGTCAACTGGAAAATAACAATCTAATTCCACTGGCCTAGCATGTATGTGCCCAATATTCCAATAAAAGTCGGTCTCATCAAGAGACTAATGTTTCGATGACGGCTTCTACGTCGTAAGGTAAATTACCTTTACATGTACACCTACATTTGCACCCAAACCGAATGAAATTAATCTTTGTTGATCAGCAAAAGCATGTTTTCACCATATCTTGATGCCTGACCCCATACGAGATACCAGCTTTTGGACTTAGACTGAAAATTAAGATCGCATACATGCTGAAATCACTCATTTTGGAATTGTTTTCGTGTGAGTCACCAATCTAGTATTTCAGAGCATTTTGGAGTTTTTTGGGTAAGTTTAGAAATTGGGACCTGGACTTTAAAAAGCAGTTAGTTTTACAGATCTGGGCATTGACTTCGGGTTCATTAATTAAAGTTAAAAAACTTACACGAGAGGATGTAACCAGGAGCAAGAAGTGAATGTACAAAGCAACCCAAGTCATGCTCATAACCAGTGGTGCAAAAAGTCATTTTTTTCCTCACGAGCCAAGATTTTGGCCTATCGATTTCCTCAATGTGACCGATCGCCCTCGTCTTCCTCTCCCTTCCCTCCTTCTTAAAATGGACATAAACTGCACATTAATTGATGTTAAAAATAACCAAATGAGTATGGTGTTTTGTTTTCATTATTATATAGTCATGGTGCAGATTTTCTGAGTGGGAGGGCCACAAAGTATTGTCCCTAACGACAGTGGCAGCAACATTAAGCAGGTGAGGTTCAGGGGCCATCCTAGGGCCCGGACTTGGGCCCTTGAAAGGGATGCAGGGCAGTGCCCCAGCAGGGGTCATGCCGGAGCCCCGACGCTTTGTATTTTAAGCTAGTCAGAACCTCAGATGAATCTTTTTAAGAAAAATTATAAAAAAGGCTGATTGTCCTCTACCAACTTCACCTCCCTTATTCCTCATAATGATGGCCATCCACGACTTTGTTTGACCTCAATCCTTAATGTCCTCACCCCGGTGTTATGAAGCTTGTTGAATCGATCACTGATGGTCAACTCCGTTAATCAAGCATGTTAGTAGACCTACTATATTTCCTCAAACTCACATTTAGTGTGAAAATTGATTTCCTGGTTCCCCTTTTTCTTTCTTCTGAAAAAAGAATTTTTGTTAGATTTGTGAAGTGCCTGCTGCTAGGCAAGTTTTTTGCTTCAAATTTATGTGACATTTTTGGTTCCATTTCATTCTTTCCAAATTGTCTGTGTTTAGATTTGTATTTCTTTTCCTCATAGTTGAGTGTTTCTAGTTTTTGGCTTCCACAATTCATTTTTCTACACCATTGAAAACCTTCAATATTTTTGCTAGGTTTCTAAATCTCGAGTTCTCCATTCCTCTTTATTTTTTCCGCATTTAATGTTTTAAACAATCTGCCACTAGTTCCCCAGCCGACGACTTACCTTACAATGTTATATAGCCTCAAAATTTGCACCCATATCAGGGCACTATTTTCTGTCTTTGCTCTCCACAATCCCCATGTTTACAAACCACTTTCATTTCTCTTTTCGCCATATTTTCTAGGTTTCTTTTCCTTTTCTTTTTTCCCTCATTTCTTTTCCTCATTTCTCCTGGGTTTCTTTCCCTGCCACATTTATTATCCTAGTTTTTCTTTTCTACAATTGCCCGGATTATTTTCCCTACATATCCCCTAGAGTTCTTTCTTAACATTTCATCTGGGTTTTTCCTCTCATTTCTCCTACGTCATGTACGTTTCTTTTCCTCATATTTGTGCTAGGTTTTTCCCCACTCACATTTCATTCATGTTTAATTTTCCCATACTTTCTAAACTTTTTCCCACATTTCATCTTAGGCTTCTTTCCCCGCCATTTCCTCTAGGCTTCTTTCCTCACGTTTCTCCTAGATTCCTTTTGCCTCAATTTCCAAGGTTCCTGATCGGCACATTCGTCCGAGGTTTCCGTTTCCTCACATTTCTTTGTGGTTTCTATTCCCATGTTTTCCCCTAGATTTCCTTACCTAAGTTCCTCTCATCTGCCGAAATGGCTATTAATAGAACTCTTTGCCCAGTCCTATCTTTTCTGTCTTTTCCATATTTTTTTTTCCTTATCTTTCCTTAGATTCCTCTTTGTCCTTTTTCTTCCAGTTTTTTCCCCTTTCCTTTATTTTTTCCCTCAAATATTTTTGGCTTTCATTTTTGTATAAACCCTATTTGTCTCATTTCGATTTCCTCAGTTGAGCTCTCATATTCCTTATGAGCGGTGCTCCCCGCTCCCGCACTTTTTGCACACCGCCTGCTCATAACTAGTGTATATAATTTTGTACTATAATCCGAAGTTTTACAAACTGTGTGTCACACTGTGTGATTTTTAGGGTGCGTCCCTTCGCCGCGTAGTCCTCAATCGGGCGAACGGCTGATTGAGCTCTTACCCCCAACTGAGTAACGATCTGTGTGCTTGTGGTGGATTGTTCGCTACTAGAAATTAGAAGCATGCCATATTCCTAGTCCCAGTAACTGTGACTTCAGGCAGTGTTATCTTTTTCACATTTGGGCATTATCATTTCACTGCCTCGAAGTCCCAGGGGTTTAACAGCCTTTAAATGCCATATAAGCCACCGTGTGTGCAGAACGACTGTAGAACCACAAAGTGCGCCATTTGGTGTACATTAAATCCCCTTAGACCCTCAGTTTCTCACCTTTTGCGTTGCTTGGCTTTCTTATTGCGTAAAGTGTTGCAACATCGGATTAATAATGTTTCTTCAAAAAGAAGTTTATTTTGAAATAGCCACTTTGCAAGTCTCCTCGTCTCGCCTCCATCTTTATTAATGATTATCGATTGTGACATTTCATCGATGTGCCATAATGATGATAGTGTGCCAAATTCGACTGTAGTATGGGTGAAATCGGGCGCATATAAGGCGTATTCTAATTTTGATGCGAGTTAAAGCAACGGAAAGCATCGCCTGAAATGTGGCCAAAATACACCCGCCGTAGTGCACCGCTCACCCAATTCGACTCCAAGTGGACCTACGGTGGTGCGGAAAGTATAAGCGTACATATTGAATTAGCTAGCCTAGTGACGCAGCACCGTGGTAAAGTGTTTCGCTGCCCCTCAGAGCCCATAGAGATTGTGTGTAAAAATCTACCGATAGAAATGTTCAATGTTTCAAAAGGTTCTACAGGTTCAGACCCAGTAGAGGGATGTTCTCGTAAGAGAACAAAATTTCTGACACTCTAATGCAAAAATATTCATAGAACCCTTCTTTTTTCAAAGATATTTGAGATTATTTTTTATTTACACACATTCTCTATGGGGCGACTGATCCAACGTTAGTCTCTTGCGCAGTTCCAATTTAGATAATATCTTTCGCAGTCTGTGACACAGACTACATTATGGGTAAAGCCTAAGGGGGAAAATACTTTCTGCACCGCCGTAAAGTGGACCGCACCGAACAGTTTGAATTATCTGCTATTGACAGCGATTTGTTGTCTATCGATACAACATGGAGGAGACGAAGTACTGAAGGGTTGAAGCTCCGTATTTTGTATCAAATTACACCTTCTACAACATATTATCAATTCGTAAAACAACATGATTTTTAAGGTAAGGCAAGTGATATTATGTGAGTGTATACTATCCAGTTAGTCCCAACAGTGACTCTTCTAATAAGAGTCACACACGCTGCTATTGCAACTGAGTGTACACGAAATCGAAATTTTTCATGAAGATTTAAACCACAAAATGTACTGCAAAAATTACCTTGCATGTGTTCTCCTTAAGTTACAACTACATTATAGAACATGGATATTGTGAGTAATTATTGCAGGCTTTCATCATTTTCAGAGAAAATGAGGTGAAAAATTTTGCTCCAACCACACTCCCTGGATCCGCGCCTGCTTATATGAAGTATATGGGTACCTATTGGGACTAATATCCAGTGCAGTGCAGCATTATGTTATTGTTGAATGAAAGAGGATGTGGTTGCAGAATACTGAATTCATACCTAGTTATAAGCACGGCAGTAGACCTCAGAAGGTTATGGCCCATTTCATGATTTGGCGCCACTTTTGAATTTTGTCTTTTCCTTCCTAGTGCTCAAAATTATGGGATCAGAGTATCATTATCGGGGGTTTTACCATTCCTCCCTATGGGCTCTACCTCCCATACATGTAGCTTAACCAACTTGCTCCTGTCACATGTTTAGGTGCTGTGATATCATAATGTGCCTAAAAATGACCATTTCTGGTGTAAACTGGAAATTCAGGTTATTTTTATCAAGCTGCCATTCTTCAACAAGCACATTTTCCCTGTTTCTCTACTTTACTTTTGTTGGAGAATAAGATCCACATTGTATTAAGATAAAAATTAAGGACATAGATTTCTTGTATAAGTATGTGATGTATGCATGCAAATTCAGCATGTGGATGTGACATTGTCCGTTCACTTTTACACACATTTTTAAGTGGTTCTTAAAACAACTATTTCCTGTTAGCCAAGAATATTTTCAATTGATTAATTTATGTCCCAAGATTATTAAAGGTGCATGTTCCGATCGTCTTTGGGACCCCCCGATTTACCCGGAAGTAGTATCGATTTGATATCAGATGAAAGGTCGTATTTTTCTCATTGTCGTCCTGAAATTTGAGCCCTCAAATCCATTTCATTCCCAAGATATAAACAAAAAACCACCGTTTTAGTGCTTAACCATCAATATTAGCACAGAGTATAGGCTTGGGAATAGGGCTTTGCCAACATGCATTATTGCGTCTACCGTCAAAACCGCAAGTTTGTTTCCCACGGTACTTGATGGGGTGTATGTGCAAGTGTTAGGCTCTCATATCAAGAACACA